>JAASGX010000276.1:0-29100 GCA_023334415.1 Phytopythium chamaehyphon | reverse complement strand
GACCTCGACGGAGACCACGTCGACGGCTGCGTCCACGACGTCGTCCTCGACGGGCTCGTCGGCCGCTGCGTCGACCACGGCGTCGGCCACCTCGTCGTCCACGGGTTCGTCCACGACCGAGTCGACCACCACTACCACGACCGCTCCGGCCTCGACAACTGCCACGCCGTCGTCGGGCTGCAAGGCTCGCCGATACTAGACGCCTTCCCTTCTTTCCGATGTCTTTCGCGCGGCCGTCGTTTGACCCGCGCGTAAGTTAGTTACTGCGTTCGTGCGTGCGTGTCGTGTTCCAATACAATACAGAGCCAAGTCTCGGTCCACTGCATTTCTCGTTCTCGTGGTTACTCGCGGTGGTAGTCGGGGCTCGAGAACGTGGCCGCCAGGTGCTGCGCCTGCACCTGCACCGTCTCGAGCTGCGTCTCCGCCAGTCGCAGCAGGAACCTGTGCAAGCAGAGCAGGTGAGCGCCAATCCACAGTGCGGTCAGCCCAACGCCCCAGAGCTGCTGCACGCACTCGATGCGCTCGGGCCGCGTCTCGGCGCGCGCCTGGTCGTACTCGAAGCGCAGCCGCCGCCGGATGTAGAGCGTGCGGTCGCGCGACGGCATCTCGCCCGCCGCCTGCAGCGCGCCGCCCGTCAGCGCCGAAGCCCACACCCACACCCACTCGCCAAGCCAGCGGCAGTACAGTGCAGTAGTCAAGCATTAACGCACCCGGTAGATCTCGCGGTACAGCCGCAGCGCCTCGGCGCGCAGCCGCACGGCCGCCGTCGGCGCCATCAAGCTCGTCCAGCAAACGGCAAATGGGCGGTTCTCTTTCGGCGCGTATACCATGCAAACATTAAGTCTAAGTTCTAGTAGTCGCGATGGTAAATACTGATATCAAGAGTAGACGATATTTTCTTGTTATCTGTAGCTCATAATATTGTCAACATTATTGTTACCAACTTGGGTTTTGTCATCGATACATAACCCAAGATACATGCTGTCCCCATATCTTTGTCGATCGCTAGGAAGAAGCGCTTCGATGCTGCGTGTGCTGCGGCCAGTCGCCAAGCGCCTGTCGTCCTCCTCGCCGTCCTCTCTACCGTCGCTGCCTGTAGCCGCCGCCATGTCGACCGCCGCCGCCACTGGAGACAAGAAGTTCTTCCTGCTGCGCTACGAGTACGTGCCCGAGATCCTGGAGAAGCGCGGGCCGTTCCGCGCCGAGCACCTGGCGCGCGCGACGGCCGCCAAGGAGGCTGGCAGCGTCGTCATGGGCGGCGCGCTCGTGGACCCGCCCGACAGCGCGCTCTTCATCTTCAAGGCGGCCGACAAGCGCGAGGTCGAGGAGTTCGTGCAGGCCGACCCGTACGTCAAGAACGGGCTCGTGCCCTCCTACTCGATCCGCGAGTGGATGGTCGTCATCCAGTAGGGGGCCGAGCATCACACGCTCACACAGCGCTCAACCAAGCAAGCAATACACGTTCCTGTGTTGTCAAAAGTTTTGCACGTCACCTAGCTGGCCATGGAGCAAAATCTATGCCCTCCGTCACATGCTGGGGAGCAGCAGCCTGGCGCACCCGGCGGGAGGGAGGGCGCGCTACGGGTTGTAGAACGGCTCGTTGTTGACGAAGCGCCGGATCATGTCGAGCGCCGCCGCCGGCTGATCCATCGGCACCAGGTGCCCCGCGTTCGTCACCACCACGTAGCTCATGTTGCCGGCCGACTTGGCGAGTCCAGCCACCTGCCCGTCCACGGACCACGGGCGCCGCGGCGCTGCGCGGTACAGCGGCGTGCCCGTCCACGCCAGGCGGTCGATGATGCGCCCCACGCCGAGGTTGTTGCACACGGATCCGTCCATGTTGCCCGCGTAGAAGAGGAACTTGTAGCTGTCGAGCAGGTCGCGGAACACGTCGATCGACACATCGAGCATCTCGTCGTCCAGCAAGTGGCGCACCAGCGGCGGGGCCGTAGGCGACGTACCGTACGCGGAGCCGTCCACCGAGCGCCACAGCGTGCCTTGAGGGACGTTGAGGGCCGCACGCACCGCGTCGCTATTGAAGTAGCTCGACAGGCGCGCCGACATGTTGTCAAAGACGTTTCCAGTCTGGCGAATGTCGTACACGAACGGATTGCCCGCGTTGACGTAGATCTAGACGCCCATCAACAGGTTCAGGATCAACTGCAAGATGGATTGGAAACATGGTAACACCCACAACACACACACCTGGTCGAGCACGCTCTGACAGACCTGGAAGGCGTCAACGTGGCGTCCCTGGCGATGGAACTCCTCGCACAGACTAATGTCGGCGTTTGCCTGCTCGTACTGCTGCGAGTCGATGAGTCCGAGCGCGAGCGCGTAGTCGGGAACAGAGCGCGTCTGCAGGACGGGCCACATCTCGCCATTACCGATGGCAACGCCCTTCAAGTTGACAACCACGTCATCGGACGACTTCCTGTCTCCTGATCCCAAAGCCAGCTCGGCGTTGCGCTCATGGATGTAGTGCGAGATGGAGGGCACGTATTTGCCGGCGTACGACTCGCCGCAAATGAACATGGGGTTGCTCACATACTCCGGGTGGAGCTCCAAGAAGCCCTGAATGGCTCGGTAGAGCTGCTGGGCCATGTCGTCTTGGTTGGTCACGTAGCCGTTGTCGTCCCGCACGGTCGAGTATCCTGTCCCCACCGGCTGGTCGAAGAAGAGCAGGTGACCGACCGAGGACCACGAGTACGGGTTTGGGATCAGGTGGCCGTCCTTAGTGAGCCTGTAGGGCCCCAGCTCCGCGAGCAGCCCCGTCATGGAGGACGCGCCGGGCCCGCCGTTGAGCCACACGATGAGCGGCGTCATGTCGTTGTTCTTGGACGCGTCGCTGATCTCGAAGAACCAGTAGAAGAGCCGCCCGACCGCCTGCGGGTTGACCGTCACGAGCCCCGCGTACTTGCACCGCAGGCGTCAGCCCCATACCCAGCTAGCCTCCACAGCTACTGCGCCCTACCAGCACCCACCTGCTTCTCGAGCGGCGTGCCGAAGCCGGGCACGAACGTGACGTGGTCCTTCCTCGCGGCTGCGTCCGTGGTGCCCAAGCCTGAAGGCCAGCCGGCGGTCGGAGACGCCGCCTTGAGGCTGACGCTGGGACCCGGCGCGGCCGCGCTGCCGATGTAGATGGCCATGGCCACCAGCAGCGCCAGCACCGTGAGCACGCGCAGCCGCTGCGGCGTCACGCTGCGCGCCCAGGAGGCGGCGCTCGAGCCGGTCAGCGGCGTGGTCTCGTCCATGCGGCCTGGAGCGCGACTGGGAGCCTGAATGCCTGGAAGCCTGAGCCTGGAAGCTCTCGAGCCTGGAGCCTGGAAGCCTGGAAGCCTGGAGCTTGGAGCTGCTGCAGGAAGCGAGGACGCCGCCGCGGTTTCTGCTTGGGATCTTTCTTCGTTGCGAGCTTCTGGCGGATAGACAGGCATACTGAAGCAGAGTATGCCGCACTCTGGCGTATGCGCTTCGATAAAGTCACAATGCAAGGCACTCTATTACGGCATACTCGGCTCCATGAGCTGTTAGGAAGCTCATGGGAGCTGGCGAGCCACCAGCGCGTCCAGCTCGCGGCTGCGCGCCTTGGCCACCTGCATGCACTCGACCAGCTGCGCGGGCTCCAGCGCCAAGCCCCCGGGCTTGTGCACGCCGCACAGCCGGCCGTCGCTCGTGTACGTGACGGTGAGCGCGGCCGCGGCCTGCGCCTCCTCGTCGCTCGTCGGGTCCAGCAGCACCGAGCCGTGCACGACGGCGAACGTCGTGCCGAACGCGCTGTGCTGCAGGCGCAGCGGTGCTGATTCGCCATCTGAAAAGTTGATAGACCAGGTGTTAGACGGCAGCTTGAGGATGGCCACTAGCAGCATTGGATACCCGGCAGGATGGAGACGACGTGGTCGACGTCGCTGATGCTCACGGCCGGCAGGCGCAGGCTCCTGAGCGCGGCCATGACGGCGATCAGCGCCGCGTCCGCGACATTTCCGTCGTGGTCCACGCAGTAGACGTCGACCATGAGCTTCCACGCGGACTTGCCCTTCTCGATCGACAGGTCGGCCATCTCGACCACGCGCGATCTGCCTCCACATCAGCTCGTCAGCAACACCCTGCGGTCCGCGAGACGTAAGCGACCGTCCGGACCCGACGATGACGCGTGTGAGCTGGCTGCTGATGCTCTGCGCCTCCTCCGACGGCCGGCCGACCGCGAAGCGCGTCGAGCACAGCGGCGTCAGGTGCACCTGGATGGCTGCATTCTCCCTGTCCGTCAGCACTCGCTGCCTCGCCACCGCTCTGATGCCCGCAGCAACGCACCAACTTCGCCCTGGTCGGGCGTGGCCACCGCCGGCGTACCCACAGCCAGCTTGACGGCCGCCACTACCGAGGTGCTGCCCGCCTTGACGAGGCTCGAGCTCGCCGCCGTCTGCACCACGCCCAGCTGCAGCTCCACGCCGCGCGCCGCCGCCGCCGCCCGCGAGTCCGCGCGCACGCCACGCGCCAGGCACGCGCGCAGGTACTCGCCGGGGAACACGCGCCGGTACATGTCGGCCGTGAACGCCAGCGCCACGCCCGGCGCCTCCTTGCTCGCCATCGCCCTGCTGCTCGCCATCGCTTCGCTTGGTGGTTGCGTGCGTTCGACTCCTATCGAAGCCCCTTTAGGATCCGGTCGAGATCCGGAGGCGGCTGTGATTTGCTATCTATTTCAGCCAATGGCGCGCGATGGCGGGAGATTTTTTGGCGCGAAGTCGGGATCCGCGTGCCATACAAAAACCAAGGCATTTTGGAATTTGCCCGCCGTTTGGACATGGAGGCGTCAGCGCGCGCTCCCACGCGCCGGCGCACGCGCGCGGTGGCCAAGCTGGAGCTGGACGAGATCAGCCGCAAGCGGCAGCGCATGGCGGCGGCCGCGGCCGAGCGCTCGCAGCCGCAGCCGCACCCGCAGCAGCCAATGAGAGCGCCGGAGGCCTCCGCAAGGCCGCAGTCGGCTAGGGTCCCACGGCGGCGCGCAGCTGCGGCCGGCGGCGAGCTCTCGTGGGCGTCGCAGTCGCCGCCGGCCGTGCGCCGCGCGACCAGCACGCCCGTCAAGGTCGGCGCGGCGTTCGGAGAGAACCTGCCGGTCGAGACGACGCCCGTCAAGGCGCCCAAGACGCCCACGCGCATGACGCGCATCGAGCCGACGCCCGAGAAGAACGCCGTGCCGTCGCCGCAGGACGCAGACGCGGTCGCGGGGGCAGTGGCGGGGGAAGTCGCCGCCAGGTCGGCGGTCGCGGCGGTCGCCAGGGGCATCGCGCAGAGCGGCTCGTACTCGGCCGCGCGCAAGCGCATGATCTCCTTCTCGCCCGAGCGCTCGCCACGACCGGAGAACCGCGCGCTCGCGCTGCGGAAGCTCGAGAAGAACCTCAAGGCCAATGAGAAGCTGCAGATGCGCCTTGAGGGCACGCCCGTCAAGACGCCGATTAAGAGAGCGACCACAGCGAGCGCGTTCACGAGCCCGTCACCCGCACCCGTAAATTTGCAGAGGTCCTTCACAATGGCCTCGCCTATGACGGCGATTTCCCAGGCTTCGAGCAGGAGGAGCCCCGCTAAGAGCCCAGGCACCATCGCGTCCTCGCCGATGCCAATTAGCCAGACTGTTGAGCTAACGTACGAGCCGCTCTCGCAGCAAACAGAGGCGGAGCAGGACAAAGAGAACATCGCAACCCCTTGCAAGTCACTCAATGGCCACGTTGAAGTTACCGTGAAGGATCAAGATTTCGCGGAGCCGGAGGAGGGACGCATGAACGACAACGACGACCAGTTTGGTGGCGTTCCGCCCAGCCAAACTGAAGATGGTAGTGCGTACCCCGCCTCCGAAATCGCGTTCTCCCAAGAATCAGTGGACCAGAGCACCTTTACGAGCGGACCCATCCGCATGGACCACGACGACTGTGAATCGAGTGTCGACAATAGTGCAGTTGACGAGAACGCTATGCCCGAGTCTCAAATCAGCCAGAGCGAGCCGACTGCAGGGCCTGCTGACAGCAGCACAGCAAGCAACGTAGCATGGGCAGAAAATGCCGATGTATTTACCAGTACATCTGTGATCGAAGATGTCGGCCTCTTCAATTGCGAGACAGACGTCGAGTACACTGGCGGAGTCTACGGTGAAGGCACCGACGGCAAGGTTTGTGCTGCTGTTATTGCCGGCCAAAAAGTTGCGCTCAAGCGTGCTAAGCCGCACGAGGGTTTTCCTGAAGAAGAGGCGAAGCGCCGCAGTGCCATCGAGCTGCACTACCTACGCAGGGTGCGCCACATGAAGGGCTTCTTGCAGTGCCTTGGGCTATGCGATGGTATCGAGCACACGTGCATTGCCCTCGAGGTCATGGACTGCAAGCTCAGCGACTACCTACGAAACTACGGCATTCAGTCCACTGTGAACGACAAGTCGGCTGTGTCTGCAGCGTCGGTAACGGTGATGGGCGGTAACAACGTGGCTGTCAGCAGCGGCAAGAAGCGCCGCCGATTTACACTGCCTGTCGAAGACGCTCGAGCCATGTTGCGGCAGATTAGTTTGCCGATGATCACTCTCCACGACCATGTGAATGTGGCTCACGGCGACTTGGCGTGCCGCAACATTCTGCTTCGAACGCCACCAAAGGGCTACGAGAAGAGTTTCGCCCCCGAGGTAAAACTATCGGACTTTGGTCGCATCAAAGTTCCATCGAGTGAGCCACGGATTCTTGACAAGGAGTTCAGCTTTTACAAGAACTGCGATATCGGCTCCTTCGGCCGCGAGATCCTGTACCGCCTGCTCGTTGGAGAGATTGTGCCACCAAACTGCCTTGAGACTCGCAGCCTGCACAAGCACCTGACAGACGTGGTGGTGACGAGCATTCCGGATGTTGCCAAGCAGCGACTCGGCCCGTTCTACAGGCTTTTCATGCGCTGCACGGGTTGGGGTGTGCGTCCGAGCTTCCGTGAAATTTATGACCACCTAGACGACTTGGAGTACTTTGAGTTGTCGGACAACGGTTTGTTCCCACTCAAGCCGAGCGAAAGCACCCCAGCACCTGCACTGCCGTCTGAAGCTGCCACTACCACTGCTGCTCCTGCGTTCACGTCGCCAATCCCGCTCCATCGAATGCCGTCTAGCGGCTCAAAGTTGCACAAGAATGCACTGGAGACAACGCCGCACGGCGGACGTGGCGGCGGCAAGCCTGTCAACTGGCTCAAGACTCGGTCCGTGCGGCCGTCTGCACCAGCTGCCCAGGCACTGACGCCCAACGGCGGCCGCCAGCAGCAGTTGCTGCTGCACAAGAAGAAGAAGACGCCACCGTCGGCCACGGGTCCGTCTCGTCGCGCGTTGCAGATCGTGAACCAGATCCGCTCGAACGGCGGCGACAAGAAGAGCCGCAAGTCCATCGGGTGAATGTACGCTACTCCCCTCGAAAGTATCTAGAGCTTGAATGATGAAGTCAACACGATTATAGTATTTGCCACGCAAGGCTAGTGGTACAGCTCAGTCGTTGACGAGCAGCTTGGTCTGCAGCGAGTCCTCGAAGCTGTGGCGGAAGCGCGCGTAGGCCGGCGGCAGGATGCTGACGTCGCGCTTGAGGAAGCTGTCCTGCACCCAGAACTGGACGATGTTGAGGAACGTGGGGCACACGACCATGACGAGCAGCAGCTCGGCAAGCGGGTAGCCCTGCAGCGGCGCGAAGAGCAGCCCGCCGAAGGTGCCAAGCGGCGTGGCGCCAGCCACGAGCACCGACAGCACGATGGCCTTGGAGACGACGATGATGAGCAGCCACGCGACCAGCTGCAGCGCCCAGGTGCTGCCATCGATCGAGTCGTGCGTCACGAGGAGGTGAGTGTAAAGGTAAAGCCAGCGAACGACGCAGGAACGCACCGGTAGGAGGGCGGGTTGCCGTACTCACCGCTCTGCTGGATGCTGGTCCAGCTGAGCGAGAAGGCGAGCTCCTGCTGCAGGCGCAGGAAGGCGAGGCTGACGGCCATGCCGAGCGTGCAGTCGCTCATGAAGTTGAGGAAGTACCAGACGCACTCGTCCGTCACGGGCGGCAGCTGCAGCGCCGCGCCCAGGTTGAGCACGTGGGCGAGCCCCGCGCCGAGCGCCTGCTTGCTCACGTCCAGCAGCCACACGCGCAGCGTGCGCCGCGGCCGCTCCACGTGCCGCTTGTACCACAGCGTCCCCATGGCCAGCGCGCCCAGCAGCGCCTGCACCGCGTACGTCTCGGCGCCCGAGAACAGCGCGCACTCGTCGGCCATGGCCGTCGGCGGTGGGCTCTCTCAACTTGTGCGATCTGCAGCGGCCCTTTTGCCATATCCGCCGACACCAAGCGCCGCGACCGTTCAAAGCCAAAGATACCGCCGCTTGACATGCTTGTCATCAATGGCATTCATCACAGCCTCATGACCTGGTCAAGACAACCGTAGAGCACAGCAATTCACGACAGACACGGAGCGGTGGGTGGAATGTCAACAATCAGCGCGGTGTTTTACTCGCTTACCCCGCTCGTGGCGGTGTCTGTCCGCCGCCGCTCTCGAGGCCTCGCTTCATGACGAGCGAGGCCTCTTCGGGCGGCAGCGGCTTGGGTCAAAATACTATATCAAAGGTAGGGCTGACGATGGATCTACGCCGAGCCGGAGGCCGAGGCCGACTCCGACTCGGCCGTCGACGGTGCGATGTACGGGAAGCACGGGAACTGCTGCAGGTTCTCCATGTCGTCCATAGCGGCCATACCATTCAGGAAGACGTCGTTGGCCGATAACCAGTCGTCGTTGAGCACACCCTCGGTGAACGTGTCGGCCTTGTCTGCCGGGTTGAACTGGTACGCACTCTCGGGGTTCAGCGACCAGACAAAGCCGCCTGCCCAGCCCTCCTGTTTGATGATGTCCAGCGTCATGTCCGTGCACCGCTGCGTCGTCTTCATAGGGTGCGCATCCTTGGCGTACAAGCCACCGAACTCGCCGAGCAGAAGCGCTGGGCCCGTCGTGCTCGACAGGAACCCGAACATATCGTCCATGGTCACCTGGATGCGGTGCTTGAGGTCGTCGTCGGCCAGCTCGACGTAGTCCGAGATGGCGCCGCCGGCACCGGCTGTGCCGCCGCCGTACAGGTACATCTGCGGGTACACGGCGGGCGTGTAGTAGTGCGGGGCCCAGACGACCTTGTTCTCAACCGCGAACTCGACCTTGAGCTTCTTGGCGCCTTGCAGACCGCCGCCGTACCAATCGTAGTAGTCGAAGTCAGTGCCGTCGATGTTGACCGTGCGCTGGCCGTTGACGCCCTCGACGAAGCCCATCCAGTTCTTGCAGCCCTCGAGCATGCGGTTGGCGATGCGCGTCGCGCCCGCGGCGAAGTCGGTGGCGGTCTCGTCGCCCCACGTGCCCTTGTAGGGCTCGTTCTTGAGGTCAACGCCCATGATGTTCCAGTACTCGTAGCTGCAGAGGTTGTCGGTGAGCGTGGTGACGGCGTCGAGGAAGTCGTCCTCGGTGACCTGCTCGTTGTACCAGAGCGGCCCGTTGTCGTCGTAGGTGAGCGTGTGCATACTGAGCAGCACGCCGATGTTGCGGAACTGGAGCGCCTTGATGACGCCCTTGAGGAGCGACATGTAGTTCTTGGTGTTGATGGCGCGGTTCTCCTGCTTGTTGATGAGCGCCTGGTTGGGCACCTTGTTCTCTAGGATCCAGGCGGCCATGAGCGGCAGGCGCACGGCGTTGAAGTTGTTCTTGGCAAGGAACTTGGCGACGTGGTAGATGCTGGTGCCGTTCTCGCTGTTGGCCCATAGGCCGAAGGGCGCAGCTTGGCCGGTCTCCATGCCGAACCAGTTGATGCCCTTGATCTTGAGCGGCACCTCGGTGCCGTTGGCCGAGATGGCGTACAGAAGCCCGTTCTTGCTCTGGTAGTCGGGCTGCTCGCATGCGCTCTTGGGGTACGTGCGCGGGTTGCCCACGACGCCGTCGTCCGAGACGATGTCTCCGCCGACGGTCGTGTCGGAGCCGCTGGCGTCTCCGGAGCCGCCCGAGATGTCGAGGTTCTCGCTCTGGCGCTGCGAGTACTGCTGCTCGCGCTCGTTGGCGCGGTCGCTCTGCTCCATGGCGAAGTCGGCGATGAGGTACGCGGCGCCCGCGATCATGAGCAGCAGCAGCAGGATGCCTGGCCACACGCGGCGCCGGCCCTTGTAGTCACGCGCGCGCTCCATCTTCTTGCCCGCCGCCGACAGCTCCACGGCCTCGATGTTGCGGTCCAGCAGCGACCCGCGCACGAACACGTCGCCCGACGCGCTGCCCTCGGACTCGCGCCCGCGCATGGCCGTCGAGTTCCGGAACGCGTCCTCGTTCGCGCCGGACAGCGACGCCGGCCCGCCGGAGAAGCCGCTCGCGTTCGCGAACGACGACTCCATGCCGTTCCCGTTGGCGTTGGCGTTGGCGTTGGCGTTGGCGCCCACCTGGCTGCTCATGCGCGAGTACTGGTATGACCGCGGGTCCTCCATCGTCGGCGGGGGCTCGAGGGGAAGTGACTGGTGACTTGAGCGCGGGGGGGAAACGGCCGACCCAACCGACGCCTTGGCGCTTTGGGTGCGGCGGAGAAGGATTCGGTAGTGGGCCCGATACAAACGCGAGAGGTTTGCACCCACTTGACTAACTGCCGAAATTATAATCTGACAGAAAAAAGGATAGCCGCGGCATAGCTGGCACTACCAGCATACGATACCCTTGAATATTTGGTATTTTTAATTTGATTCAGTGATATTAAAATCTAGCACGACATCACATAACCTGCCACAACAAATATATTGCGCACCGCACGACCGGACAGCAAAACGGTGGCAGTGGGTACATAGGGAATCAAGCGCTGGCCCTCGATTTTTGCCTGGGCTGATATGATATATGACTGTACATACTCTCTCTCGGACCCAACCGCGAGTGGTGCAGCGCCACTGGCGCTGACGCCTCCGCCCCCACACATCACGCCCTTGGCAGCCGCTCATTGAGGCAAGGACGAAACGACCACAACACTATTATACTCGATGAACTTCCCGCCGCAAGAGTCGTCTCAACGCCTAAGCCATTACAACGGTCCGTCCTTTTGCGAGCAGACGCTTCTGGTATAGTAGAACCTACTCAAGAGCAGCAGGTGGACCGGCCCAAAAAATTTGGAATCGACTGGTAAAGACAAGAAAAAGTGGGACACACTGGGTGCAACCAACACTGATACAGGGCGCGGGTACACCGCATATACCTGACTAAGTACGAATCCTTCTTGGCGCCTTCATCATGGGCGTCATGACTGCATTGAAGGCCATGGTCGACGAGTGAGGGCGGCGTGAAGCCTGCAGCGAAGCGACTGGCGCGCTCGCCCGCACTCACCGCCCGCCGCCGAGGACGTCGCCGAGCTGGTCGGGCGCGAACACGCGCGCGCCGTCGAGCTCCGGGACGGCGCCGCGCTCGCGCAGCGGGAAGCGCTCGGAGAACGCCGGGCCGCGGGACTCGCGCTGCGCCGGCGCCGCGTCGGCGCGCAGCTTGCTGGAGGACCCAGCGTTGGCTGCGCGGCGCTCCCAGGCGAGGCTCCACTCGGTCTCTCGCGCGTGCGAGTCGCGCAGCGCGTCGGCGACGGTGCCGTCGAGCAACTTGTGGGCGTCGCAGGGGAAGAACTGCGACTGGTTCCAGCAGGGCGAGAAGTGCGGCTGCAGCCCCTGCGGCCCCAGGCGCGAGCGCTGCTGGTACTGCAGCGGCAGCGGCACCTGCTGGTCGAAGCCCTTGACGTACGCGTCCAGCTCCTTCTGCGGCTCGCAGTGCCTGGCCAGCGTGAACGAGTCGCCCGACGCCAGAGTCTGGTATCCGAGCACCGACGGCGACGCGTACGGAGACTGCGTCGCGCACGGCAAGCACCCGCTCCAGTCGCCCGCAGTTCGGGCGCACTGCTCGCCGTACGTGAACAGCGGTGGGGCCGAAGGCCGCCCCTCCCAGTGCCTGCCGTTCCAGAACGATGCGCGCTCGAGCAACACAGCCGGCAACAGGAACTCCCGGAAAGAGATATGTCCACGAGCATCTGTGGCCGCGAGGGAGGCGTCGGTCAAGCCGAAGAGCTGCTCCGAGAACGCAAAGTAATTGAGGAGCGCCTCTCGGCCTTCAAAGTCGCCCTCGATCTCCCGGACGAGACCTGCCGTCGACAGATAGTCGTCGCGGAGTTCGCTGATTGCCACGTACTTGGCTCGGCGGCGCTCTACAACGTGCAGGGGCCCGGTCAACTGGTCCGGGCGCGTTGGGTGCACGGCGTTGTCGACTTTCAGCTCGTCTCTCACGCCGTCTACAAGACTCGTTTTCGTGCTGAACCAAGCCACATAGTCCGCCTTCGTGATCACTCTTGTCCCGGAGCTAGACACCGTCAAGAGTGCGTTGAAGACAGATCGGTCGGCAATGTTATTATTGAGATCTTTGACAATGAGGTCGATTTCAAATGAGGAGAGCGTCCCAGAGCCGTCAAAGTCGTAGTTGTCGAACATGAAGTCCGGGGTGGCGAGGAGCTGGGCAAGGAACCGCCGGTAGAAGACTCTCCCATCCAGCGACGGGTCGAACAAGGCCATGGCCTGGTCGATCCTTGGCACTTGACGGTAACGAAGGAGCCGAGCGAGCTCGTTTTCATCCAGAAACCCATTCTTGTCCAAATCAAATTGATCAAACATCAGATTTGGGTCTGTACCAAGCCATGCGGTGAACTCAGCATAAGTGATTTTATCATCCCTGTCCGGATCTAGTTGCGCAATGTTCTCGAGTTTCAGGAGCTCGATGTCAGCCAGCAGCGCCGAGCCCAAATCTTCCGTCACATCTTTGGACAAAATACTCGCCTTCAATGCTGAAACCTCGCTCGCTGTGATCTTTCCGTCATCATTGAGGTCGATAAACGCAATGTCATAAGTCGAGTACTTTGATCGAAAGGCAACACTAAGGGGAATGCCAAGTGCTCCAAGCATATCGTTGAGCAACGGTACGTCATTGGCAGGGATAGTAGCGCTGACTGCATCTAGTGCTTCTTCCTCATTGGGAAACTGGTATGGAATCGTCTTGTCCTGCTCGATTTCGTGTCTACGCGGCGCGCCAGCATATCTAGTGAAGATGAAACGGGATATGTTTGTGCTGAGCGCGTCAAAGTAGTTACCACGCCAGGTCTTGATATTGTAGACCTGAAAGCCCCACGACGTGTGTGATGGGACCGAGTGCGCCACAAATTGGCTGTTGACGTCGTCTTCTGGGTCCTTGTAGCGACTGGGTAATAATGACGAGTACACAGACGCATTCAGCTGGGACTGACCGAAGATCTGCTTCTTGATACGGCCATCAGGACAAACATTTGGCGATTCAGCAGTTGGTACCTCTGTGTACGAAATGCAATCACTCAAGTTGGTTCGCTGGCAGCAAATTATTTCCCACGGGAGATCTTCCATACGCCAGCGCTGCAAGTAGATGTCGGTTGGATCGTCGTAGTCAATATGATGCACTGCACGATGGTAACTCAGACCAAAATCTGTTGTAGAGCCGTCCCCTTCTGCACTTGGGACGCTCTGCCACAGTGGATCCATCACAGGACGCGGTAACCAGTATTCAACTGTCTTGTAGTATGTCCGGAGCAAGAACGCACGCTGACGACGTGGATCTCCCGTGGTAGCGCTTGTCGTTGAGGCGAAGTCTTCAGCCTGAAGACCAGAGATTGGCAGCACCACAATTGTTTGATCATGTGTCTCGTTGATACTCTGGCCACCCGGTGCTTCGAGGGGTGCGTCTGGATAAAGGCTCCGCTCAAAACGATACGGCCCATTCGGAAAATCACTTGTTGCAACACCAGCGAGTCCCATCGTATTGCTGCTATTGTCAACGTGCATCCACATCACAAACTTTTGCGTCTTCGAATTGAATATTACCTTTGGTCTGTCACCCAACAATCCCAAAGGCCGAAAACCAAACGGGTCGGAAAGGTTGACAAAGTGTAATACAATGCCTTCGTTTCGCCATTCGCTGTAATCGACAGTTGAGCACGCTCCAATACCCCCTAAATCATCAGTACCGAGACTCCCGGTTGAATTAAACCATTCGGAGAACCAATAGACACTGGGTTCCATCGGATCCGATCCCTCTTGGTTATCACTCGAGCTGTCCTTGGGCTCGTACATGTGCCAATCAATACCTGTTTCCAATGTTGTGACGACAGTGCTGTCTAATGGGAGATTATCGATCGTTAGAAGCTCGTTTAGTGATATAACCTCGTCCCCATCAGCTCCATAAATTTCTTCGTCGCTCGAGCCATCAAAGGATTCCGATTCTTGCTCCTGAATATCGTTAAAGAACTCACGATGGGGCTCTCCATCCAGTGGTGCGATCCCACCATCGTCGTACTGGTAAATCTCGCGCTGCGACAAATGACTTTCGTGACGAACCATCGGGTGATACGTTGTTTCCACAGGAGCCTGGATGGATGCAGCCCATAACTTGCGCAGAGTTCTTTTCTTTACGACCACCACACCGTCTCCATTGATCTCTTCGTCTGTATCTGCATCACTTGTGCTGTCTGGGCGCTTGAGGCGCGGACAAACAAACTCACCAATAAAATCTTCCCCAACATAGATTTCATCCCACCACGTCGACATGAAATGCAAGTTGTCGAGGCGAATAGCGGTGACCGAATCGCCTTTGAAAGGGGCATCAGAGACTTTTAGCACGTCGTTCAGACGAATCGAATAGATTTTCATGTGCCAATTGAGAGTTATGTCCAATTTGTACCATCGATCGACTGCCACTTTCGAGTGGAAACACGTTCTTGGCCAGCGGAAAGTGTTAGCCTCATGCGTAAAGCATCCGTCCACAAGTCCAATCGAGACCATGAGCTCCTTATCATTGTTGCTACTCGTTGCTTGTCCATCTGCTAGAGTAGGAGTACTGACAACACTAAAGACAGCACCTCGGCTTGTCGATAGCTGTTTTCCATTCTCGAGGTTTCCAACACGAACAAAATAGGAGATGCGGGTTGGCCACGCTGGAGCGTTCAGACGCAATCGAGGTCCATTGCGTGCAATTTGGACGCGGCGGTATGTGTTTGCAGTATTATCAGAAGTTACTGTGATCTCATCGTTGTCGTCAAAACCCGTTTGAGAGTAGTCATCGTAGTATCTATCACTTCCATGAACAAGGAGAGATTTTTCGGTTCCAGCCGCACCAATCGATGGGTCAACTTGTACTGCCAGCTTTGACGAGGTCTTGATATGCAAGAGCCCACTCGTTCCAGAACGAGCAATATCTTGAGACACTCCACCGCCTACTCGTAGTTCTCCTTCATCCCACGACGAATAGCTCTGGGCATAGATGACAATCTGACCTCCCCCACCGCCGCCACCTCCTTTACCAGTAGCGACTGCACTTCTCCCACCATTTCCGCCAACTGCCTCAAGACGCCCGTGATGCGCTAGCACACCACCACTGGCGAGGGCAATTGTTCCACCAGCACCCCCACCCCCTGCCTCAAAACCGTCGGCTCCATTGGCCCCATTCACGGATATTTTTCCATTAGCGCCAATGAAGATGTCATTAACAGCTACAAGAGCGAATGCTCCGGCCCCGGCACCGCCAATGACCGGCTGCACGATTGGAAAAACATCAAAAGGCTCGACTCCTCCACCTGCACCTCCGCTACCACCTAACAGTAGATCCGGGTTTCCGTTTGTGATCGCATCATCAACATTTATGGTCTCCATGGGACCGGCGTAACCTGATCCTCCGATTCCCGCACCAAAAGGAGTCACAAGGTTGGAAGAAGCTGATGGTGCCGACGCTCCAGCTCCACCAAACGCCAGCGAGAAGCTTAGTGAGTCAACAACTTCCGCTGTTGCACCAACGCCTTCCAATTGAGCCGAGTCTACTTGCATCAGCTCTTCAGGTAATGTAGACAATAAAGCTGCATCTGATGGATTAGCGGCAGCAACGTTCCCCCTTTTCGTCCATAGTTGCAGTTTCCAAACAAAGCCACCGCCAGCACCACGTCCACCAGCGCACAAATGTCCAACCACGGCATTTTCGTTATCGAACGTAGTGTCAGTAGCAGTTGAGAGCTGTTGTGGCGACATCCATTCAGACGGATTCAGCGAATCATCATTGTTTGGCGATGCTATGGTTGAAGATGCTGATTGATCGGGCATGTTTGACCCATGTTGACACATTGATTCTGGGTCTGTTCGTGTAACGATAGCGTCCAACACCTCTGGAATGTCTTCGAGTAGTGCGGAACGAATATCCTGTGAAGAACTATCGTGCGCTAGCCATTTTGTCCAGTTCCCAAAAACTCCGAGACGGAAAGACCCGCCGAGTTCGTTACCGTCACGAATTGTTCGTGTCACAACCTGAGATCCCAGTCCAGACAGCTTGCTTGCTACAGTTATAGATGGAATGTTGCCGACCGCTGTGAGGAATGAAATTCGCCACAAGCGGCTGATCTCTGGAATCTGCTCCTTGGTGTCGTCACGTTCGACATGAAGCACGCCCATCTCTGGGAATGTAGTCTCCAAGTACCGCTTCACATCGAAGGCACTCGCGTCATATGGAATTGGCTGGGTTGTTGTTGGCTCTGACGCTGAAGGCGCCTGCCAAGAAACGAGAAAATGCCCCTGGAGCTTTTGACCGACATCAGCAGATGTTTCAATCTCTTGGATCTTGGGGATATGGGTGGCTTCAGTCGACACAGTCTTGACGTACACGCGCACATTTGTGCTTCCTGGGCCGTTGTTGTTCCCGTTCCGTGTGAGGCCAGTAGAGAAACCAGAAGTATCCGACCCAATGAATCCACCTCCTGGGAACCCGCCCAAAGTCCCTGGTCGAATAGTTAGCTCTGTGTCAACAATGATGCTGCTTCGGCTCAGGATCACCACCGCACGCTGGCCTCGAAAGCGCACTCGCACGCTTTCTCCAAGGAACACTGTCATGAAATTGAATACAGCGACTGGAGTACCGAGGCGCGTGCTTGCAAGAGCGCCGTGAGCCACAATGTCCCCAGTGAGCTCGCCGGAATTGGAATCAAACAGCAGAAATCCTTCTTGGAGCTCTAGCGACCCAATAATGGCAAAATCGAACGTGCTCCACCCGAGCGATTCGTCCAATTTGGTTGGCATATATGTGCTACTCAGCTCACTGACAGTATGGCGGTTGCTCGACGAGTTTTGGTCGAGTCGCCAGCCATGAGTACCTGTTTTCCAATCCTCAAAGTCATTCGCTAGCGAGATTTGCGAGCGTTCGCCTCCTGCAAACCGCCGAGTGAAACTTGAGTGCGATGCTGAACGAATCGAGTAATCTGGGCGAAAGTTCTTGTCAACAACCACTCCATAATACTTTCATCATTCGCGGCCACGCAAACCTTCTTCCCCACGCGCGCATCGATGCGTCACTTTACATCGCTCGTAGTGAGTGCACGCAGACGAAGCTGAAGGTGAAGCCCGAGCAGACGGTGGGCACCGTGTAGATTTATACCAGTCGCTCGCGAGTGAACTGACCGCGAAACCAGCGAAGACGGCCTGGAGTAACGCTATGCCAACAACAATCTTCCGCAATCGCGGCTTGTGAAGGCTACTCTCTTGTCCAGCATCGACCATGTCGATTCGACACGCTATATGCTATGGCTTTTTCAGTTGCTATGGGGCCATGTACGCGAGAAACTGCCAGTGCCCCCTTCCTCTGGAAAAATGAGCCTTCTAATAATATGCCTCCCCGTTGCCGCTGCTCTTCCTGCAAACGTTGCCAGCCTCCGCGCGTGCTTCAACGCCCTGTCAGTTCACAATTCTTGCGGGCCGGCGCTACGCCAACCGATCTCGCCACTCCTTGAAAAGCTCGCACCAGCGCGAGAAGCCATGAGGCAGCAAGGATCCTTCAAGTCTCCGGTCAAGCCCAAGGTAGCTGAGGAGTGGGCGGGAGAGCCCCTGCCGTCCGTCGTGATCGTGACCAGCGAGCCGTTGAGCGGACTTGGCGACCAGGTCGCGCCTATCGCTGTCGCCGCGTCCAATGTGAGCCCGTACCTGGCTGTGGTGCCTCCCAATGCTCCTGCAGGGCCGCAGAGATGGGCCTCGGGGCTCTGCGACTGCTGCGACGTGCTCGTGCCCAACTGCTGCATGGCGTGGCTCTGTCCGTGCGTGGCGCTCGCCCAGGTCTACGCTCGCATCGGCGCGCTGGCGTACTCGTCGGCACTCTGGCGGCTGTCGCTGTGGGTCGTGCCGTACTTGGTCGCGCGGCTGCTGCTGCGCCACGCGATGGTCGAGACGACCTCGACGCCCAGCTACGTGTACACGGTGGACGGCAAGATCTACGAGACGGAGACGGTCACGACGTACAGCGCGCACGTGCTGTGGCTCAGCTACCTGTTCCTGCTGCTCGGCCACGTGCTGCTGGCTGGACCCGTGTGGCTCGCTCGCGGCAGGACGCGTGCCATGTTCCAGCTGCCGGGAGACGCGTGCGGGGACTGCTGCGTCTCGTGGTGGTGCACCAACTGCGCCATCGCCCAGTTGGCCACGCACGTCGGCAGCTACCGGCCGGGCAACTGCTCCTTCAACCCGCCGGCCGTGCTGCCGGCCTACGTCTCGTGAGCTGCCGTCGAAATCGCTGGAAGGCTGAGGCGAGCGTGGCACGAATGGAAGCCCAGGCTGTCTACATGTTGCGATGACAAAGCAGCGAACTGGTCGTAAGCGACCGCCACGTGGTCCATGCAGCTCGCCGGATCTTGGAAGGCTGGGGGCATCCTTGGGAAGTTGCCACGCTAGTTGAAGTGCCTGGAATCACAGACGTTAAATAAGTAGTCAGGAGCCGGGTCATTCCGAGCCATCACATACTTCAACTTGCACGATGCTAAACATTGCCGTAATACATTAGCAACTGTTTTGGGTTCCACCGCGTTTTAAAAAAAATGCCCGCCAAAAGCGCACCCTCGCCCGCACTTTCCAGTTGGATCAACGAGACGGGCCAGGGGCTGGCTCGCGGCGGCAGTTGGCGATCGGCAGGGCGGCGAGCAAGCGGCCGAGAGCGAGTGACAGGCGAAGAGCGATGAGCGACTCGGAGGACGACGTGCGAGCGCTGCTCGCCTCTGATGAGGCGGCGCTGGGTCTAACGCTTCTGTGTGCGCAGGTGGTGGTGCTGGAGGCCAAGGGCGCGGCGGGGAAGAAGAAGGCCACAGCGCCCAGGAAGAAGCCGGCGACACCGAGGAAGAAGCCAGCGACGACGCCCAAGAAGAAGCCGGCGGCGACGCCCAAGAAGAAGGCCAAGAAGAAGAAGGACCCGTGGGACGACGACACGACGGCCTCGTCCTCCGAGGCGTCCGCGTACGGCGGCAGGGCCGACTCGGACGACGACCTGGACGGTGAAGACGCTGGGCCCAAGCAGGAGGTCGAGCAGATCTACCAGAAGAAGACGCAGCTGGAGCACATTCTGCTCCGACCCGACACGTATGGTGCGTCCGTTAGTCTTCATTGCTACTAGCAACACCCGTGACGCTGATACGTGGCCGGCCGCTTTCAGTCGGGTCCCTCGAGCCAGTCACCCAGTCCATGTGGGTCTTTGACGACGCCACCAAGAAGATGGAGTCTCGGAAAATCACATTCGTACGTTGCTGAGCAGTGAGATGGCGGGCTTGACACACCCTAACAACGCCGTACTGGTGTAGGTACCAGGCCTGTACAAGATCTTTGACGAGATCATCGTGAACGCGTGCGATAACAAGCAGCGCGACAAGTCGATGGACACCCTGAAGGTCACGATCGACGTCGAGAAGGGGGAAATCTCTGTCTGGAACAATGGCAAGGGCATCCCTGTCGTCATGCACAAGGAGCATCACGTGTATGTGCCAGAGCTGATCTTCGGCCACCTGCTCACGGGAAGCAACTTTGACGACAAGAAGAAAAAGACGACTGGTGGTAGAAATGGCTACGGTGCCAAGCTCGCCAACATCTTTTCCACCCAGTTCATCGTGGAAACAGCTGACTCGAGCATCAAGAAGCGCTACAAGCAAGTGTTCTCAGGAAACATGAGCACGAAGGAGGACCCGGTGATCTCCAGTTGGTCTCGGAAGGACTTCACTTGCATCTCGTTCAAGCCCGACCTCCAGCGCTTCAAGATGGAGAAGCTCGACGACGACATCGTTGCGCTGTTCAAGAAGCGCGTCTACGACGTCGCAGGTGTCACAGATAAAAGCTTGAACGTCTTCCTGAATGATGAGAAGATCGCTATAAAGACGTTCCCAGAGTATGTCCGCCTTTACCGCCCGGTTGTCGAAGTCGAGGAAGACAAAAAGGACGAGTCAGAGAGCGAAGAAGACGCCGATTCCGATGATGAGAAGAAAAAGAAGAAAAAGAAGAAGGACAAACCGGAATCTGACGTGATCTTCGACAAGCCTGACGGTCGATGGCACGTCGGTGTGGCAGTGAGCGACGACGGATTTCAGCAAATCAGCTTCGTAAACGGCATTTGCACGACCAAGGGTGGTCAGCACGTGAACTACATTGCCGATCAAGTTGTCGCGAAGCTGATCGCTGTTCTGAAAAAGCGAAACAAGGGCGAGTCCGTGAAGCCCAACTACATCAAAAACCACATGACGATCTATGTGAGCGCTCTGATCGACAACCCCGCCTTCGACTCTCAGGTGAGCTGTGTCAACGCTTTGTGCTGATCGTCGTGATTTCATACTCATCTTCATGCTTTGCAGACGAAAGAGTGCCTGAATACTCGGCAAAATGCATTCGGATCTACGTACACGCTGAGCGACAAGTTCCTGAAGTTGGTTGAGAAGAGCGGCATGGTCGAACGTATTCTTTCCTTTGCGCAATTCAAGCAGACAGCTGAACTGCGTCGCAAGGCAGGCGCAGGGGGTGGTAAACGCTCGCGACTGACGGGCATCCCGAAGCTCGATGACGCAAACTTTGCTGGCACGGCCAAGGGCAAGGACTGTACGCTTATTGTTACAGAAGGTGACTCGGCGAAGACCATTGCTGTTGGCGGTCTTGCTGTCGTTGGACGCGACTACTATGGCGTGTTTCCACTTCGTGGCAAGCTGCTAAACGTTCGCGAAGCTAGCCACCAGCAGATTCTAAAAAACGAAGAAATCAAGAACCTCGCGAAGATTATCGGGCTCAAGTTCGGCGACAAGTACGAATCAACCAAGGGGCTGCGATATGGCCACTTGATGATCATGGCAGATCAGGATCATGATGGTAGTCACATCAAGGGTCTCGTGATCAACCTCATTCACCACTTCTGGCCGTCACTTCTGAAGGTTGAGGGTTTCTTACAAGAGTTCATCACCCCAATCGTTAAATGCACGAAAGGTCAGCAGAAGCACATCTTTTACACGATGCCCGAGTACGAAGCGTGGCGTGACGCGCACAACAGTGGACGAGGATGGCACATGAAGTACTATAAGGGTCTGGGTACGAACACGACAGCTGAGGCGAAGGAGTACTTTTCAGACCTGAAGACCCATCAAATCGACTTTACCTACGACGGCGACGAAGACGGAGATGCAATTGACATGGCCTTTTCCAAGAAGCGTGTCGAGGAGCGCAAGGACTGGCTGCGAGCCCACGAGTCTGGCTCGTTTGTCGACTACGATGTCGACGAGATGGGCTACTCTGAGTAAGTTAACGAGAGGTCCAGTATTGCTTGTGCATACCTACTGACATGGATTTCCTTACACAGATTCGTCAACAAGGAGCTGATCCTGTTCTCCATGGCTGACAACATCCGCTCCATCCCGTGTGTTGTTGACGGATTCAAGCCTTCTCAGCGCAAGGTGCTGTTCTGCTGCTTCAAGCGAAATCTAAAGGTGAGTACTTGATAGTATATTGGTAATTTGAAAATTAATTAACAAAGCCCTCGTTCGTGCGCTCTGTCTAGGTGGAGCTCAAGGTGGCTCAACTTGGAGGCTACGTCTCTGAGCACTCGGCATATCATCACGGCGAGCAGAGCTTGTATGGAACGATTGTCAACATGGCGCAAGACTTCGTGGGCAGCAACAACGTTCACCTGCTCTCGCCGAACGGACAGTTCGGTACCCGGTTGATGGGTGGCAAGGATGCGGCTAGTCCTCGTTACATCTTCACAAACCTGGAGCAGGTTACTCGGCATATCTTCGATGCACGCGACAACGATGTGCTCAAATACCTGGACGAAGATGGTCAGTCGATCGAGCCCGAGTGGTACATCCCCATCATTCCTATGGCGCTGGTTAACGGCAGCGAAGGTATTGGAACTGGTTGGTCAAGCTCAATCCCGAACTACAACCCGTTTGATATCATCAAGGTTCTTAGACAGAAGATTGCAGGAGAGGAGACGAGCCCGCTGACTCCGTGGTACCGCGGCTTCATAGGACACATTGTCCCCAAGACAAGTGCGCGAGGTGCCGACTCGCAGAATTTTGTCGTACAGGGCCTTTATGAGGTGACCGACGACACTACACTTGTTGTAACGGAGCTTCCTGTCAAATTGTGGACGCAGACTTACAAGCAGTTTCTGGAAGGACTATTAGAGGCTGGAACCATTACCGATTTCAAGGAGAATCACACGGACACCAAAGTGCTCTTCACGATCACGATGGAGGCAAAGACTCTTCGTGAGATTTCTGCCGCGCCAGGCGGCATTGTCAAGAAGTTCAAACTTGAGGGATCTATTTCGACGTCAAACATGCATCTCTTCGATGTGCGCGGCCGTATCAAGAAGTACGAGACACCAGAGGAAATCCTGAACGAGTTCTATGACATTCGTATTGATTACTACGAACGCCGCAAGAGCGCGTTGCTACGAAAGCTTGCCGACCAGATCAAACTCCTGTCGAACAAGACGCGATTTGTGCTGTCGGTGGTCGAAGGAAAGCTGATCGTTAATAACCGAAAGAAGGCAGAGCTCTTGCAAGAGCTTATCAGTGAAGGATACGATCAGATCCTCCCACAAAACTCCAAGGTTGCCAAAAATGCCGATGGCGAAGATGGCAGCAGTGACGATGAGCAAGAAGATAGCAACGCTGCTACCGCTAGCCGTGGATACAACTATCTTCTCTCGATGAACATTTGGGCATTGACCAAAGAGCGCGTCGACAAGCTTCGCGCTGAACTCCAAGACCGCGAGAAGGAGTACGCCGATCTTGATTCCAAAACACTGGAGCAGCTCTGGATCGCTGATTTGGATGTCCTCGAGAATCTCCTCCGTGAGACCGAGGAAGCGCGTGAGAAGGCGCTGTCACACACCCCGAAGGCAAAGAAAAACAGCCGCGGCCGCAAGCCTGCTGCAAAGCGCAAGAAGCGTGGGAACAAGGGAAGCGACGATGACGATGATGAAGACTCGGACTTTGAAATGGAGAAGCCTAAGCCAAAAAAGGCGAGAACCCCGTCCAAGCCTCGTGCGAAGCCTGCCGCGCCCAAGGAGCCTGCCTCGACCAAGAAGGCACCTGCCGCTAAGAAAGAACCAGCGACGAAGCCGGCCGCAAAGAAGGCAACGACTATAACGTCCTTCTTTGGGACGAAGAATGAAGAGGACAAGGGCATAGACTCAGACAGTGATGTCGAAGTGTTGTCTCTGGCCGAACGATTGGCGCGACGAGCAAAGGAGACAAAGCCGAAGGCTCCTTCGCGAGCGGCTACTACCGTTGATCTGGCTGAGTCAGACGACGACCCGGAGCCCACAAAGAAGCTCTTCGCGCTCGAGGATGACGAGGATGACGTGTTTGTAATGGATGATGACGAGGCCCCGAAGCCCAAGAAGGCTGCTGCAAAGCCAAAAGTGGCACCAAAGCCGAAGTCGCCAAAGAAGGCCTCAGCAAAGAAGCCTATTGCAAACAAGACTCCATCCGCCCGAGGCAAGGCAGTGACATCATCGCTTGAGCTCGACGAGGCGGATGAAGACGAAGACGAAGACGAGACTTCATCCAAGCCCAAAGGTAAGTGATTTGCGATGATGTTAATCGGTTAGAGATGCTAACTTTTTTATTTGTGCAGCTTCGCTCAAACGACGAAAGGAGGCTACACCAAAGAAGAGCAAACCGACGCCAAAGAAGAAACGAAAAGTGGCTGACTCGTCTGAATCGGAGGAAGAAGCTGACAGCGGTGGTGAGGTGGCCGATGAGGCTCCTGCCCCACCACGCCGTGGCTCTCGTGTGCGTGCCGCGATCTCTTACGCTGCCATGTCTAGCGGCGACGACGGCGAAGAGGATGCAGAAGATGACGGTGAGGATGATGATGAAGCTGACGCCTCGGGAGGCGACGACGGCAGCGACTTTGAGTAGTGTGCGTTGACGTAGTTGGACTAATATATATACCTCCAAGCAAACGTCAACATGGCAGCCAACAGTGTCGACTGTACAATTTAGAGTACTGGCAAAGCCACGAAAACTACTCATAGTCATGGCCGTTGACTTTGCGGGCGCCAGTTACAAGTGTGAGCGACGTTTCTCCGCATATACAGCAGCAGTTGATAATCGACTGGTCTATCCGTTTGAAAAGTGGATTGACCAGTCGGTCATTTCATTTGGCGTTTCGGCGGAGACCAGTGATTTTTACCAGAGTCGCTAGGCCGGTGGATACCGACTTGCACTAAGAAACCACTCCACGGCTCCAAGGACTGGCTGCGGGTCGCACACGCAAGAGCCATTTCAGAATTTACCAAGACCAAAGAAGAAGCGAAGCAACCAACAACCGAGGCATTATGCGACTGTCCATTGAGCCAGAGAGCGGTCGTATCAGTCGCAATTGTTTCCGTTTGGTCAACCTTACTCTTGAAGTACAAAATGAAGTCGAAGTCGTCAAACCGGTGCTCAACGAGCTTGAGGTCATCCGCCTGAGTTCAGCGATGGGTCTGCTGCCAACTGTGAGGCCAAGCATGTTCGAGCACGGCTTTCCACCCCCTGAAACTTTTGATGATGACCTCGCGAGGTACTTGCGGCAGGCAGTGCTTGGGAAGCAATCGAGCGAGGGAAGCGGAGAGTTGTCTGTTCTCGGTCTTTTTGGCAAGCAACCGGAAGTTATGCGAGCGCTCAAGAGGTTTGGGCTGTGGTCAAGCGAGATGCAGGCACGCTTGGACATTCGCGACCAGGGCATTTATTGCGTTAGATGCCCGTCTACTGAAGAAGAACCCAAATCAACGCTCGTGCTATTCGCGTGGATTCAAGGCTTCTTGCTCCACGCCAATCGACTGCGTGATACCGCGACCTATGTTTTGCGGTTTCTTGCGTGCATGAGCTCGGACTTGCAGTGCTGCTTGTCAGAAGAAGACGTCACGGAGATTGAAGCAACGGTAAGCTCCATGACTGCTGCTGGTAACTGGACACCATCTTTTCGGTGGGGTTCCGTGTCGAAAAGCAGGAGGACCAGAAGGACGGAGTTGAGTGTCAGCTCAACGCGGCGATCGAACTGCCGAATGCGAGGAATGCAAGAGACGTACGCCTCCTGCCAGGTAGTTTTCCTGCCATATCGACAGTCGTGAGTGGTCAACGCCGAAAGGTATCAAGTCAAGAAATCGTCAGATTTACCAATGAAGAGGCCTTCGCAGAGTGGGCCGTTCAGCAAGCAAGAGAATTTGCCCTCTCGTGGAATCTTTACTATATGAAAGACAACTCTGATTTCCGCGACGCATTGCTTCTCAAAAGTGGGAGCTGGCCGAACGATGAAATGAAGCGCATCGAAGCACAGTTCGAGAGTGAACATAGGTTACTTCAAAGCCAAGCAATTGACAAAGCGAATGAGGTCGTAAATGACCGACTATCTCGGCTGGCTCAATTCAAAGATGCATTCTTTGACCTCGATCATGTAATTGACGCATCTAACTATGATGAGCCTTACAAGTATCTGAAGGAGATACTGCTGAAAAAGAAGAGACGACGTGAAATTTGGGACGAGCTCACAGAACGTGAAAGAGCGGTATTGGAGCTTTCGATTCGTCTTAAAACCCAGATACACGAAATATACGGAGCGTTTCACAGTTACTGCGAGACCAAAGATGGAGTTGAGCGCTTCGACGTCTTGCTGGACAGATCTCAGTTTGAGGCAACAACGCTTTCTTCGTTTTCTGCAAAGAGGGTGCCATCGCCATCAAAGGCGGCAGCCCAACAAGGTCCTGGAGTTTTAAAGCTTGTTGGCGCCTGGTTCGGCGTCAATTCTGACTCTTTAGCGGAGAAAGTTGCTCCTGTTGTGAAGGCCTTTCACGAAAGAATGAAAACGTGGATGATTGAGGTTGAAGGATTGTGGTGGAAGACAGTGAACGAGGTCATGCCAAAAGCTGCGCCTCGGATGGCACAAACAAGATTCGACAAGAGCAAGCCTGAATCAGAGAGAACACTTCAGAGAGCCCGGGTGCAAGCAATAGAAAGAGCTTTTGATGAGTTAATAACGCGCTGGAAGCGTATCGGTGACGAGGCTTTGCACTTGAGTCTGTCACCAACTCCTAGGCGTGGGAGCAGTCAAATCACTTGTGAGCTGAAAAAAGAGGGGTGGAAGACTGCTGCGGACGAGTTGCGCTTGCTGAAGATCTCTGATAGTGATAACGGCCGCCCGCGCATTGACGATCTGGGCTACGCCCCGCTAGATGACAACAGCAACCAGGCATGGTTCTTTACTGTTGGAACATCCAGTTTGGTGATGGTGTCCGCATCAGCTGGCAAAACAGAGATCTCACGCCTCAATTTTCATAAACCCAAGGGTGCATTTACTTCCAATTCCCGTCCATCTGCCTCTCAAACGAGGCGTCAAATCAGACACTTCCCGCGCCAGACCATTTTTTGTAGTTTCAACCCCCAAGAGAGATTGATAGCATTCACAACAGAGGACAGAGCAGTGTACATATATCGATTCAGCGCAAAATTCGAATCTATGGAGCCGACGAAAACAATCAATTTGGTGACTCAAACTTCGCTTGGGGCCATTGTTGACATGGTTGTTGCGGACAACTCCATCTTTTTGCTCGACGACTCGGGAGCAGTCCAATCCATCAACTATCGATCTCTTCAGACATCGCGAAAGGTTCAGAAAACTACCTCGACACTTGGAAAAACTCATAGCAGTTTACTGCTTCTATCAGAAGGATTGGGACTTGGGCGTCTTGGCCTTGAAGGGATAACGGAATCGAATTCACTCGAGCTTTCTGGTTGTTTGGAAGTGTTCTCGAGTGAAGACTTCCGAGACATTCCGACATCATTCCCTAAATCAGTTTTCCTCAGCCGCGACACGAGTGCAATATGCATTGACAACAAACTTTTGGTCCTTGACCCTGCGATCGGCCATGTGAAGCTTTTTACCCTTGATCTAACCATCCGAAGTGACTCTTATCGCATCAAGCATACCAATCAAAAACAGCGTTCTCAGCCGGATGATGCTAGTACTGACAACAAAGGCGAGCATTGGCTGCGAGTTCTCTATCACATGTACGAAAAGTTTCCTGTCGGTGGTTTGATCGAAAGTGTGTGCGACAACAGCAAAAGTTTGCGACTTCGTTTAAGCACAAGTCAGTCGCTGTCCAATGACAATGCACGAGCGTGTACCGATTTCTTGGAGTGTATTATGAGCGACTTGCGGAAGCTGAACAAAGCGCTTGGAAATGTGGATGTGTCTCGTGATTTGCGCATCGTCAGTGACGACATGGAAGATAGTTCCGATGGTTGGAAATCGTTGAGAACCTTTGAAACTCACGGGTTTGTGCAAAATATGCTCACATTTGTACCAACCCAAATATGCCGAGCAGAAGGCAACACTTTGTCAGTGATGGATAGTGGGGCAAACGACGGTGGCTCGTCGCCAGATAATGGTCGACGGATTCAGTCTGCAGATATAGCTCGCTCGATCCGTTTTGGCTTGCTCACACCAATGCTGAATGCGTGGCAAGGGCCAGTAGTTGTCATCACATCCATGGGTAAACAGTCGACAGGAAAAAGCTACTTACTGAACCATTTGACAGGCTCTTCGTTCGCAATTTCTGGAGCAAGGTGCACCGATGGTGCCTGGATGAACATTCGAATTCTCCCAATTGGTGTAATGCTAATTGTCTTGGATTTTGAAGGTCTTGGTTCGTTTGAACGATCAGAGCAGGAAGACGTGCTGCTGTCGGTGTTGAATGCATCAATTTCGATGTTCACCATCTTTCGAATGGAGATGCGTTTTGACAAAGACATGGATGACCTGTTCGCTCGTTTTCAGAAAGGAGTTGCCTTGGTTAAAAGTGATCCGAGACTGTTTCGTGGGATGCTGTACATGAGTGTCAAGGACGTAAACCCAAACGACCAGAAAAGTGTAATGGGGGAGTTTGTTGGCAAACTAGAGAAACTTTTGGGAGCCAACAGAGAGCACAATTTCTTAACCGACTTGTACACTGGGCGGCTGGAAATCAACTGCTCACCACCGCTCGGAACTCTTGACTATTACAAATCACTCAACCACGCCCGCCATTTAATTGAGAACGAGCTATGCGCTGGAAGTAAGCGTACCACATTTCAGTCTGGGAAGACGTTCTTGGATTGCATTCGCTTGGCGCTGGCTAAAATATCGATCCTGGACTGGACATCGCTTGATGAAAGTGCGCAGCAATTTATGCTTTCCGAAGCGATTGAGAAACTACCAGGGCTTCTACGATCCGGGAACCTAATCCCAAGAGAATATGTATCAAGTCAAGAGCCTGTAGCAAATGTTACTGAAGCGCTGGTCGGGGTTGAAGATACCTTTGATGCAGTCTGCAGAGCTCACCCCACGATGGTGGAAAAATGGGTATTACTAACCTCTGCGAGCAGCCTGGAATCACTTCGAGATGGAGATATCGATCTGGGATTTGATGTCAGTGCAGTGACAGATGATGACTTAAGAACTGTTAACACGGCATTGACACTGCTTTTAACTACCTTCAAGAGTATCGACACTGACAATGCTGGAAGCTCGCATATCAACAGAGATCTTCATCGATTTCCTCGGGTTTTTTATTCGGCGACGCTGTCTTCGCATAATCAGTTGGTCCAGAAACAAGTTTGAAACACGGATGCCAGAAGAGTGGAGGACGCTTGAGCAGAACCAACTTGCTCGCTTCTCTGCATTATTCTCTCGTTGTCAGAGCAAGTGCATTTCATGTAGTTTG
>JAASGX010000275.1:0-29102 GCA_023334415.1 Phytopythium chamaehyphon | reverse complement strand
CTCGTCCAGCACGCTCTGGTCCGTGTTCGACAGGTACTTCCACGACATCACCGTGCGGTTCGCCTGAACCGTGTTGAAACCGTAGTGCGTGTAGTCATGCAGCGCGTTCCACGAAGTTGTGTAGTCCGGGGCATCCGACAGATTCTCTACGTTGCCAGCAGCGCCTGTGATAATGTAGATCGGAGCAGCAACGTTCGAGTATGTCTTTTTGTCACTCGAGACTCCAGTGGTGACGGCGGCGTTATTAGCGACCGGCATTTGGCGTTCGTAGTAGTGCTCATGGCCCTGAAGCACAATGTCAACATCGTATTTGATGAACAGTGCTTCGAACGCCGCCTGGATCGAGAGAGTCTGGTCATCCGTGACAGCACCAGTCGAGGACGAAGCCGTGGCTACATCATAGATTGGACGATGCATTCCCACAATGATCCATGGAACGCTGGCGCGGTTGGCCACGGCCTTCTCCAAATCAGCCTCGAGCCAGGTGAGCTGGTCACCAAAGCCCCCGTTTTTGTTGGTGAGTGTGTACTGGTTCGTTGGTGCACCAGTGAAATCGGTCTCGGACGAGATTGAAGTGAAGTGGATCGGGCCGTGGTTGAAAGAGTGCCACATGTTGAGAGTTCCGCCGCTCTCGCTCGATGGCATCTTGAAGCGAGCGTTGAACGCAGTGTAATTTCCGAGTTGGTCTTTCTTCGTCTGAGAAAGTTGGCAAGCGGGCGAGTGGCACTCGGCTTCGTGGTTTCCAACGAGCACCATGTACGGCACTTGACTCATGATCGGCATCAGTGAGTTCATCCACTTGTTGTAGACTTCCTCGTAGAAGAATCCCAAGAACTGGTCGGCAACGAGGTAGTCATCATCCGAATATGAAATATCGCCGATGTGGTAGATCAGGTCAACGTCGCTCGTGCTCAGTGTGTTGAGGTAGTCGATCAGATCAGCCGAATTATCTCCATCACCAGCGTCGCCGTAAATGATCATATTGAAGGTGCTCGTGTCATCGGCCGATCGAGCAGTCTTGAAGCTTGAGACATCACTCTGGTAAGTCGTCTGGCTTGCACTTCCAACCTTGTAGTAGTAGACTGTGTTGGGTGTCAGACCACTGACCGTCGCGTGATGGTGGTGTAGATCATAGTCATCGTCCGAGTAGTAGCTGACATCCGAGACCGTCGTGTCGACCTTTTCAAGTGAATCCTCCGAGGTTCCAACCCACAGAGTGCTGTCGGTCACATCTGCAAACGTTGCCCACGACACAGTCATTCCTGTACCGGCAGTCTCACCGGCAAATGCCAGGTGCACTTGCTGCGGGTAATAGTTGACTCCAGGCTTGACGCGGCAGGATTCGCTGAGTGTGAGATCACCCAGCTCATACTGGTAGGAGCACAGAGCCGAGGGCTGACAGCCTAGCGGAATCAACTTCCAAACGCACGTGCTGTCGTCAACGATTGTTTCAGCATTTGTGCTTGTGAAGATAATCGCCGCCAGCGCAGAAAACAAGAGCTTCATGATGCGATTGGCCTTCCTGAACAAGGGAGAGTGGAGAGTAGATAGTTATGGCACTTGCTGGTTGACGGCCAAAGCGAAAGTGACGTCGGACAAAGTCAAGCGAGATGGAACTTCCGGAGCCGGGCGCGAGCGCTGGAAACTGGCGCTGACAGCATCCGTTTGATATGGAGGAGATTCAAGCACAGGTGACGAAGAAGAGCGGTAACAACCAACAATGCAATGGCCCATAATGCGGTCATGGGACGTAATCGTGTTTCGCACGACGAGTACTATAGGCGGTACTCATTTCGGATCCTTGACTACACAAGGAATCTCCATCCTTTGGATACTTTTGGCAGCGGGAAGCGCTGTGAACACAGGGACGGACGCATCAAAAGTCCATGGACTGTCTTCAGCGATGGACTAAGAGGAGTGGTCTTTACAGTGGCGTTCCGAGTCGGACATGCGCGCGAGTAATGCAGGCGGATCCTTTACGCTGCGAGTTGGACATCATGACATCAATTTCTTGTGTTCCGAGCCCTGCACCATCGAAATCCTCGCCAACGCTTTCGAAAGAAGTGTCCGTGAGCCCCAGACGCTTCCCACCCTTGCATATGTTTATATTGACTCATGCCAGAACGGCTCGGCAATGACTTTGAGACTCTACGAACGCACATGAACATTTTGTCTGCTCTACGCTCAGCTCTTGACAATCACAAACTCGTCCACGACCGTCAGGTCGCTGCTCTCCTTGAACTTCCACGACAGGTGCGTCTTGTTGGCAGCCAGGGTGTTGAAGCCGAAACTCGTGTAGTCATGCGCCACGTTCCACGGCACCGTGTAGGTCGGGGCGTCGGCAAGATCCTCGACATTGCCACCAGCACCGCTGAGGATGTACACCGGAGCGCCGGGGTTTGTATACGTCTTGTTGTCGCTCGAAACACCGGTCGTCACAGCCTTGTTGTTGGCGATGGGCAGCTGGCGCTCGTAGTAGTGCTTGTGACCAGCGAGCACAACATCCACCTCGTACGTGATGAAAAGGGCCTCGAATGCGGCCTGGATCGCGAGAGTCTGGTCGTCGTTGGGCACACCCGTCTTGTCCGAGAAGGCCGAAATGTACATCGGGCGATGCATGCCGACGAAAATCCAGGGTACGTTGTCACGGTTCGCAGCAGCCTTCTTCAGGTCGGCCTCCAGCCAAGCGAGCTGGTCGCCAAAGCCACCGTTCTTGTTGGTAAGCGTGGCTTGGTTGGTGGGAGCGTCCGTGTAGTCCGACTCGGATGAGAGGGTCGTGAAGTGGATCGGGCCGTGCTCGAACGAGTACCACATGTTGAGAGTTCCGTCGCTCTCGTCGCTGGGCATCTTGAAACGAGTGTTGTAAGCCGTGTAGTTGCCGAGCTGGTCCTTCTTGGAAGACGAGAGCTGGCACGAGGGCGAGTGGCACTCAGCCTCGTGGTTGCCAGGAAGCACCATATACGGCACCTTGGTCATCAGCGTCATGATGGAGTTCATCCACTTGTTGTAGACCTCTTCGTAGAAGAAGCCAAGCACTTGCGAGGCCGTTAGGAAGTCGTCGTCGGCGTACGACACGTCGCCAAGGTGGTAGACAAGGTCGATGTCGCTCGTGCCGAGCGTGTTCATGTAGTCAATGAGGTCGGCCGAGTTGTCTCCGTCGCCCACGTCGCCGTAGATGATCATGTTGAACGTGCTCGTGTCGTCAGACGTGCGGGCCGTCTTGAAGGTCGAGACATCGCTCTGGTACGTCGTCTGGGTCTCGCTGCCGACCTTGTAGTAGTAGATGGTGTTGGGCGTCAAACCGCTGATCGTCGCGTGGTGGTGGAACAGGTTGTACGTGTCGTCCGAGTAGTAACTCTTGGACGTGATGACCGTGGAGACCAGCTCCAGCGAGTTCTCCGAGGTGCCGACCCAGAGCGCCGGGTCCGAGACCTCTGCGAAGGTGGCCCACGACACGGTCATGCCCGTGCCCGTCTCACCGGCGTACGCGAGATGGATCTGCTGCGGGTAGTAGTTGACGCCGGACTTGACGCGGCACGACTGGCTCAGCGTCAGGTCGCCCAGCTTGTACTGATACGAGCAGAGCGCCTTGGGCTGGCAGCTTAGTGACGACGTCTTCCACACGCACGTGCTGTCATCCACAATGGTGTTGCCAGCCACGAGTTGGAGCGCTGCCGCTGCAGCGAGCAGAGCTGATGCCAGGACCTTCATGGTGGTGGAGGTGGAGTGTACGGCGGTCGAGATTGAGCACGCCGTGTGCTGGAAAGAGGAGAGAATGGGGAATGCAGACCCGCCAAGATTCAACGCGGCTCGGCGCTCCTTTTCGTGAGGAGGCGCTTGTGCTGTGTGCGAGTCCCACAGTACGCACCGTTGGCCGCCGCGGTCTCTTGATCGTTGTCCCGTCGTCCCAAATGATCTCGTCGCGCGCACAAGCGGAGACCGTGGACTTGATTTGCGCCTTGATAGGCTTCCAACGCAACAGCCGGCTGAAGTATCCGGTCCACCGCATACAATTTCCAAGTGTTGATGAGCCAGTGCTCCATGTCAATGACGAGGATGTGAGCAATACGAGCCCGACGAAAGACAAGAAGAGCTGCTCGACGTGAGCCCGCGTGACTCACGCGCGCATCTCCGCATCCCGCGATGGGCGCACTCGTCCACCGGATCATTTGCGAGCATCGCGCAAACGAGGCGAGCTATGCCGTTCATCGTCTGCCGGCGGGCACCATCGGAACTTGCCGAGCTGCTCCAGTACACGAAGAGCACGTCACGATGGACTTGCAGGGCAATTTGAAGTGAATGGACAATTGAGCCTCACGCCTCATAGACACACATCAAGTGCTGCCGGTGCATGACCACTGGATCGACCACCGCAGCAGGAAGCAGGAAGCAGGAAGTAGGGAGCAGGAAAGCGTGCAACACTGCCTAATACGTTTGTTAGATATGGGTCCTCCTGTCCAACTCGGCGGACCGCTCAGGCATTGCCCTCGTCGATGGTCATGTGCGCCAGCTTGCGCAGATACTGGTCCGGCACGCCGTCCTTCTGCAGCTTGAGCAGCGTGTCGCGACGCACCTTCTCGGCCAGAATGCTCTCCTTCTTACCCTTCTTGACGAGAAACTTGGCGTCGTTTTGCTCGAACAGCTTGGCCTTCTCTCGGCGCTGCTCGTTGTTGGAGATCTGCTGTTTTACTTGCTCTCCGTGCTTTGCTGCTCGCTCACGAGCCTCGAGCTCCTCGGCTCTCCGGCGCTCGTATTCTTCGTCCACGCGCTGCTGCGCCATCAGCTCCATGCGTTGGTCGACCTCCTTCTCACGGCGGACCTGATCGGCACGGAATACTTCCTGCCGCTTGCGGTCAGCATCGATGCTTTTCATCAGCTGCGCCTTCGCCTCTTTCTCATGCTTCTCCTTCATCCGCACGTTCTTCTCGGTCTCCTCAAACGCTCGCTTGGCTCGGAACTCGTCCTGTTGTGCCTGTTTGTCCTGCGCCTTCTCTTGTTGCGCCCGAAGCTTCGCGACGCGGACTTCCTTCGCCTTGCGGATGCGCATCTGCTCTTGCATGTGCGCTTCCTCCTCCTGAGCCTTTTTGCGCAAGTAGGCTGCCGCTACCATTTCCTCCTGTTTTTCCCTGGCGATCGTGGCCTCTTTCATCTTCTTGATGTTCTCGTTCGTGGCGGCGACCTGCCGAGACACCTCCTTCATGTGCTCATGATGTTGCTCGAGCTTGTTCTTCTCCTCGGCCTCATACTGCTTGTAGGTGTTGAGAATCTTCTGAGCCTCGATGGCCTTTGCCTCCTCCTCCCAGATGACCTTCTTTTGGCGCTCGGCGATTTGCAGCTCGAGCATCTGTCGCGCCTCAACCCTCTTGGCGCGCGCAACGTCCTCATCTTCTCGCCGCTGCTTGAGCTCTGTGACTCGGTCGCGCTCCATGATGCTGTCGTGTATCATGCTGTATCTGTCCTCCATCTGCTGCCGCCCATGCTGGTGCTGCTTGAGCTGGTCGCATTTCATATACCCTGTAGCCTGGAGAGCGAGCGAGTTGATCGTGCGCAGCGAGGTCAGGTGCTGGTTGCGCAGCACCTCATCGCCCGTGAGCGGCGCGCGCCGGTCGGCCTCAAGCTCCATCTCCATGGCGGACTGCTCTCGGCGCACGCGCACCTCCATCTCCTTGTCCATCATGCGGCGCTTGCGCTCCTGCGACTCGTGGCGCGTGGCCGCCAGCTGCGTCTCGCGCTCGACCTCGCGGGCTTTGAGAACGTCGTCCGTCATGATGACCGCGCGTTGCTGCATTCGTTCAACGGAGAGGATCAGTAGCTGGTTGTTTGGCGTGATTCACAAGCGGTCAATGGACGAACCCGCATGCGCTGCAGCTCGGAGCAGTCGACCGCCTTGGCCACGCCCGCGATGTCCTTGCCCACCAGCCGGTTGGCCGTCGCGCGCGCCGGCCGGTCGCCCTCCTGCGGCGCCGAGCGTGGCTGCCTGCTGCTCGCGGGCGCCACGGGCATCGCTGTCGCTCTAGTCTCGAACCTCCAGTCTAATAGCAGCCGCGCCTCCATTGTGTCACAAGTGTAGCCATTCCCAAGTTGAAGCGGCCGTAAATAGAATGCGTACTAAGAATAGTCACTCATACCGCGCTACGATTGGCCAACTATTCGGCCCAATCAGACACTCCAAGCGGCGTTCACTAGTGACCATCGATATTGAGCTCTTGGGCTGGAAGTGATGGCGGCGGGCAAGCGGAAGCGCGGCGCGGGCTTCTCGGAGCGCGAGCGCTTCGAGCACAAGAGCGCGGCGCTGCTGCAGCGCGAGGCCAAGAAGGTGCGCGCGTTTCTGGCGCGCAAGGCCGTGCAGCAGCTCAAGCAGCAGCGAGCGGGCGACTCGAAGGCCTCGGAGCTGTCGGCCAAGCAGCAGGCGCAGGTCGCGAAACGCGAGCGAGAACTGGCGGCGCTCAAGGCGCTGGACCTGAAGCTGGTGGTGGCGCGCGCGTTCGAGGCCACGGGGCTGAGCAGGCGCGGAGATGATGAGGAGAGCGAGAGCGAGGGGGAAGAAGACAGCGAGAGCGAGGACGAGATGCCCGTGATGGCGGAGGAGGAGGACGACAGCGGGTTCGACTCGGAGGAGTACGAGCGGGAGAAGGGCATCGGAAGGGCGGCTGATGGAGACAGCAGCGAGGAGGACGAAGGAGAGAGCGGAGGAGAGGAGGAGGAGGAGAGGGTGAGGGAGCAACAGAGGAAGGAGCTGCTCAAGCAGGTCGCCAAGAGCAACGAGGAGCAGCAGGTGAACGCGACGCTCGTCGACCGCATCCTCGCGCACAAGCAGATGCTGCCGCTGCTGGACGCCATCCGCCAATGGTGCGTTGGTGCTTCTCCTGAGCGATGCACCGATGGATGCTCACTGTGTTGACTGCAGGATCGAGAAGGAGGAGAAAGAAGAGGAGAAGCGCACCCGTCGACAGGAGAAGCGCGCGCTCAAGCGAGGACGGAAGGAGGTACTGCCGACTTAGCGCTGACAACATGATTCTCCACCATTTTACTAACATTGAGCATGTCCGTCGCCCAGACGCTTGTTGGCGGTCGCAGTGTTAGCGCGCCGAGCTCACTCTTCCTCGGGTCGCTCTCTGGCCGCGGAGACATCGATGACATGGACGACAATGGCACGGGCACTCACACCGGTCAAATGGCTGGTGCCGACGAGGACATTGCCGAGTTCTTGGGCGAGAAGAAGAAGAAGAACCGCCCGGGTCAGATGGCGCGACGCCAAAAGGCGATCCGCCAGGAGGAAGCGCTCAAGCGAAAGGAGGACCGCCAACGCGGCGTCTTCCGCCCGCATGCACGCAACGACACTTCTGTGAGCAAGTACGGTCCGTCGGAGCGTCCCAAGAAGGCCAAGAAGCAACAGCAGCAGCAACGGCAGGGCAAGGACAAGCCGGCCAAGGATGGCAAATCTAGAGATGCGAAGCCGAGAGAGCCTCGCGAGCAACAAACCAGAGTTGACAATCCTCGTGCTGCCGAAGCCGGTGCCAAGCCAGAGGTTGCGCATCCTTCGTGGCTCGCCAAGCAGGCGCAGAAGGAGAAAGAGAAGGTGGACATCAATGCCTTCAGCGGCAAGAAGATCACGTTCGACTAGAATCTCCGGAATGTCAATATCAGTCTTGCAAACTCTATCGTGTGATGCGCGTTTAGATCGGTCGGGATGTTTCCTTCATGGACACTTGTGGCCATGGCTTTCGGGTTTCGCATTATTTACTCGTCGTGTGGTGCAAAAAGCCCGCCTACAGTAGTTGCTTGCCTACGGGCCGCGGAACATCTTGGCGACCTGGTGCGCCAGACTCGTCTGTGTCGGCGCGCTCTGGCGACGCAGAGCCGGGATATCCGTCTCCACAATCTTGTCCAGCGCAGCGATATCCGAGGACTTGAGCTTCGGCAGGTTGCTGAAGCCAAGCGTGTGCACAGCCACCTGCAGGCTCGGCAGCACGCGCTTCCACAGCGACAGCACGTACTCGTCACCCTCGGCCAGCTGGCGGCCGTACCGCCGACGGAAAAGCTCCGTCAGCGTGTCCTCATGGAGAAGGTCGCGCTCCAGCTGCGAAAGCACGGTCGAGTTGTGGTACGCCGTGGCGGCACCAGCGACAACCGCAGCGACCGACAGACCTGCAGCGGCCTCGACCGGAGTGCCGGAGAAGAAGGCGGCGCCAGCGAGCGCGTTGCCTCCAACAAGAGCCGATCCCGCGAGCGCCGCACGGCGCCACTTCTCGCTCGCGTAGCGTGCTCGCAGGTCCTCGAAGATGGTTGCGTGCATCTGCAGCATGCGCGTCGAGTCGTACAGGTTGGTGATGAGGTTGTCAACGCGGCGCTCCGGCGCGCGCACGACCTCGGCCACGACTTCCTCGCGCATGGCGTCGAGGTCCGCGAGCGAGGCGCCGAGCCCGTTCTCGGTCGACCCGTTGCTGCCAGACGTGGGGATGCACATGGTGTAGATGCGCGGGAGGTCCTTGAGCGGAATGACCTTGGAGAGGTTCCAGCAGAGCGAGCCGTAGGCGCGCGCGAAGTCGTGGATCTTGCGGAACTGGTCGACCTTATTGAGCACGATGTGGAGCTTGTGGTCCATGCCGACGAGCGAGCGCGTGAGGATTGAGAGCGTCTCGCCTGTGGTGCCGGGTTTGTCAGGGTCGAAGAAGAGCAGGATGACGTCGGCGCGCTCGGCGTACCAGCGCACGACCTCGGGGAACTCGTAGCCTCTGTCGGAGCTCTCTCCACTGCCGCGGTAGGTGAGCGGCGCGTCTCCGCCGGTCTTGGCGTCGGCTCCTCGGCGCAGCGCCGGCGGCACGGCGTAGTAGCTGTTGACGTTGTGGCGCGACTTGGGCGAGTCGATCATGCCGGGCGAGTCGACGAGCATGAAGTTGGCGTGGATGTCCTTGCGCACCTTGAGCTGCGTGCGCTGGATGAGCGCGGGTCCGTAGCCGCGCAGGCCGGAGAAGCCCATGTCGGGGTCGCCCACGAGCGCGGGCCCGTCCTGGTCGATGTCCTCGCTGCCCGGCGCGATGATGGTGAAGCCGTCGTCCGTGGGGGCGACTCCCGTGCTCTGCACCTGCCGCTGCAGCAGGTAGTTGATGAAGCTCGACTTGCCCGACGAGTGGTTGCCCAGCAGGAAGACGAACGGCAGCGCCGGCAGCTTCTCCTCCTTGTTGCGCCGGTCCAGCGGCCCCAGCAGCTTCTCGTTGAGCGGCAGCAGCACCTGCCGCTCCAGCCGGCTCGTCTGCCGCATCAGCTCCATCCACTTCTCGTCCTGCGCCACCAGCGGCGCCGTCTCCTCGATCGCATGAGCCGCCGAGCTCCACAGCCACTGACGGCCGCCGCCAGCGCCTGCGCCGTGGACGGAGCGCCGCCGCGCCGCCACCAGGAGCCCGCGCATGCTGGCCGCAGAATTGATCGTGTCTTTGATTCTGGGCTGACTGCGCTGGAGCGACCTTCGCGCGACCAAAGAGTAAAGTGGCGCGTCCGGTAAATTGTTTCGATGAGTAGTGCCCCCGGGGGTGTCCTCTTTTCCACCAATCACAGCTTTCTTCAACGCTATTTCGGCCAATCGATGCGCTTGCGGTTGCGCAAAGGTTGCGCAAAGTTTCTTCTGGCGGTGGGTTCTGGCGTGGTCACCTTCCCACCACGTCGCCACTCGGCAACTCGCCAGCTAGCTGACACTCCTCAAGTCGACACGTACGCCATGGAGCTGAAGGCGCTGCTAACCAAACTGTCGCGGCGCGAGGACCTGACGGAGGCCGAGGCGACGTTCGCGGCCCAGCAGATCTCGTCGGCCGAGGCCGAGAAGAACCCGGTGGCCGTGGGCGTGCTGCTGGCGCTGCTGGCAGCCAAGGGCGAGACGCCCGCCGAGGTGTCGGCGTTCGCGGGCAACATGCTGGCGCAGGCCGTGCGCGTGCAGGTGGACGCGCCGACGCTGGACATCGTGGGCACGGGCGGCGACGGCGCGTCGACCGTCAACATCTCGACGGCCGCGGCCATCCTGGCGGCCAGCTGCGGCGCGCTCGTGGCCAAGCACGGCTCGCGCTCGGCCTCGAGCCGCTCGGGATCCGCCGACGTGCTCGAGGTGCTCGGCGTGCCCATGCTCAAGGCCGAGAACATCGCGCCTTGCCTCGAGCAGGCGCGCATCGCCTTCATGTTCGCGCCCAACTTCCACCCGACCATGCGCTTCGTCATGCCCATCCGCAGCGCCATCAAGATCCGCTGCATCTTCAACGTGCTCGGCCCGCTCGCCAACCCCGCCGGCTGCAAGCACACCGTCATCGGCGTGTACACGCCCGCGCTGCTCGACACGTTCGCCCAGGCGCTCGCCAAGCTCGACGTCGAGCACGCGCTCGTCGTGCACTGCGCCGGACTCGACGAGCTCAACTCGATCGGCGACGCCGAGGTCGTCGAGGTCCGCCGCGGACAGCCACCCAAGCGATTCACGCTCAGCCCCGCGGACGTCGGCGTGCCGCCCTGCACGCTGCTCGAGCTCAAGGGCGGCGAGGCCGAGGAGAACGCCGAGATTCTGCGCCGCGTGCTCAGCGGCGGCGACAACTGGGACAACGCCATCGGCCACACCATCGCCTACAACGCCGGCGCCGGTCTCTACGTGTACGGCTTGGCCGACAGCATCAAGAGCGGCTACGAGATGGCCAAGAAGCAGCTCGCGACCGGCAAGGCGCTCGCGACGCTCGACGAGTGGGCGCGCGTCGCCACCGCCCTGCACCAGGCCTGAACGAGTGCCGGCCCTGCTGGACAAGGTCTCGACAGGAGGAGGAGGATACGACAGCCACCATTTTGAAGCAGACTTTAAAGTATTTGGGAACATTGGGTGTGTGTTAGTCGTTTGCGTACGATGCATGGCTGCGCTACTTTTCTGCTGCCCCTTGTAGCCGTGTCGAATCCATCGGCATAACCAAGGTAGCCAGCCTAGTGAAAGCTGCGGATGGCGACGAGGATTTGGAGATATCCAAGGCGGAAAATAGCGAGCCTATTCTCGTTGGCATTCACCTGCAAGTGTCAAGGTGGGCATTTGCGCACACTTACTTCACTCAGTTGCTTTATCAAGGATGGTCTCGGGGCCGCCAGCTCTATGCAAAGGTGGTGACTACGCGGCAGCGTGCGCGTATGCGTCAGATCTTGTGGGCCTCTACTTCCAAATGCTGACTGTGGGGTGTCAGTCAAATTCCTCGTGCACAAACAATTGGTGTGCCAGCAATTCTCGGTTCTCTCCTTTGACTCCGGGCGAAGCTGCGGTTCGCAGTATTCTCCTGGCAACGCAGTCGCCGGTGCCATTGTGCCAATCTCTTCAAGTAAAACACTTGGCACCATCTTCTGAAGTTGCAGTCCATTCAAAACGGGAAGAGCAACCAGAGACCGTCGAGCACGATGAAGAACCCAACAACAAAAGCGCTTCAGTCCCACATGAGCAAGCAGATGCGAGACCGTGCACCCCTCGAAGACGGATCTCGACAGCCATGGAGATCGATCAAGAACTTCACTCGGCGGATAACAACATACAACACGAACCAGGTGTTCGAGTGAAGTTTCCGCAGCCTGAAGAGCGAGACACCGACAAACCGCGGCGGCGGATGAGCCACACCAAACAGCGCCTACTAGATGCTATCAAGGGTAGCTTCTCTCGTTGTGGCGCCAAGAAACTTCGCTCGCAGCCCAAGGCGTGAGGCGCAAACGAACAATTTACGCAGCCATGGATTTCAAAACTTTTCGCTCATCTTCGTCATCACCTCTCCTCTTGTTGTGCAGTTAGTCTACAGTCTTGCCGATGCATCCCAAATGCTGGGTCAATCTAAATACCTTGCAGGGGAATCTCTGCACCTTCCGGCATGGCGTTCTCCGCGGGTGCCAGAGGAGGAGCCTCTCCACCACCAAGAGGCTGCGGGTGCCAAGCCGGGACGAGAGAAAGAAGTAACCCCACGCAAAAGTACTTGACGTCCTGCACCATTCCTCGGTCAGATGAGATTCGCAGCAGTCGCGACACAAGTGAGGCGGCGCTGCTGATCCCTCGTGCTGCGCCTGCTGGCTGAGCAGCAGCTCCAGGAGCTGCCTGAGCACCTTCCGCCTGATTGTTATCATTGCCAGCCGCGTCAGGGCGACGATGACGCTGGTAGACCTCGTAGATCTTGGCAAAGATGCCGGTAATGTGACTGCGAGCAGAAACGAGTTAGCGTCGTCCAACATTGCGCACACAAGGCACCATTAACGTACAGGTAGGAGATGAACGATAGGAGTCCAAGCATCAGAATGCGGTCCGTGGGGGTGTCTTGGCCGATGAGGAACAGCATGAACGCCATCTTGAGCGCCAGGCGGATCTCGAAGAGAGGGAGCACCTCCCTCGCCATTGCAACGAGCACGGGAGGAGGTCCTCGAGGCGCAGCAGGAGCAACAACCGGAGCAGCAGCAGCAGCAAGGTTCGGAATAGCGTGAGCGCCGACGCCTTGCGCCGCGTTGGCCGGCATATGGTGCGCGAAGTGTCCGCCCATGTGGGGACCGTAAAAGTTCCCGAACGGCATGTACGGCTGGTAGAACGGCGCGCCGAACGCGTGTGCTCCGTGAGCAGGAGCCGCCGCTGCCGCAGGAGCGGCTTGCGCTTGCTGCTGAAGCTGCTGCAGGTACTGGATCTGCGTGAGGATGACGGCCTGCTGCTGCATGAGCGCCATCTGGCGGTAGACGTCGTGGTGCGGTTGCGCCGCCGCTTGCGCCGCCGGGAACGACATGAACGCCGGCGCGCTGTTAGCAGCAGCAGATGGAGGAGCCGTCGGCGGCTGCGCAAACACGCTGGGCGCGGGCGTTGCCTCTGTCGACGGCCGAGGCGAGTCCACCGCCTCGACTTCTGCCTGTGGAGCCGCCGCTGGTTCCTCTGTAGTGACAGTCGCAGTCGCAGTCGCAGTCGCAGTCGCGGCCTTGGCCACCAGCAGGTGGAAGACGACGGGAGGCTGCTCGTCCTGGTCCTGGCCAGCCGCGTGGCCCTGCTGCGCCAGCAGCGCGTCCAGCACGTCGCCGTCGGCGCAGATCTTGCCGCCGAAGATGAACTTCTGCGCCTGGGGCGCCGGCTGGCCCGGGAACTCGCGCGCCACGAGCCGCTTGAGCTCGCGCACGGTCGAGGCGCGCGCCACGCGGAAGTCGCGCGCCTGGCCGCCGCTGTAGACGCTCTTGACGGCGATGGACACGGTCGGCAAAGTGGCGGAGTCCATGATGATGAGGAGCTCTTGGAGAAATGGCAACTGACGTGGAAGGAGCTTACGTTCGCGGCACGGATTGGTGGAAAGTGTGAGATGGTTTTGGCCAATGGGAGCGGGGATTACTCTGGCGATACCGAAACGACATGACTTGAACCCATAGTGGGGCGCAGTCACAAAGCGAACCTGCCTCTTTGGAGGAGCCACTATGTGTTCGAAATCTTGTCAATTTTTGCGTCTACAACTGTCTTCACTTTACACCAACTGCAGTTTTTTGCTGCCTCTTTTGTGTGGACTGCAAATGCAAATGCAGCACGCTACAATAGCAGCTAGGCAAGCCTCGCCAGCAGACTCGACGCCCATGGGCAGCGAGCGGATGGAGCGGTTGCTGTCGGCGCGAAAACCACAAGGCGCCAAAGCGCAGCAAGAATCCAAAGGTCTCTTGCGCTCACTATGGTCTCCGCCTTCCCACTGGACGTTTTCTTTCCAAATTTCACCATTCCTCTAATATAGTACATTTGATCTCTCAATTTCAAAAACCTACTACTTTAACGACCACGGTTAGGGCTGTGAAAATTTGGGCGGCGCCACTCGAGTCAACCGCAATTGGGCGGCGCCGGCCATACAAAGCCTCATATATGACCCGCGCAGAGAGGAGCCCCCTGTCCATGGGGCTTCAAGGCGAGCCTTCTAGTCCTCGCCTCGCGACTCGCCTCAAAGGGAAAAGCGAGCGACTGCTGCAAGCGCCCGGAGCGGCGTGGCCCATGACGCGCGCGCTCTAACGCCAGCCGCAGCTCTCGATCGTTCGTTTCCCTAGGCGAGAAAGGCCATGCACCGCCTGACGTCGAGCATCAAGAAGAAGAAACCGCAGCCTTCGCCATCGCCAGCCCAGCCAGCTCCGCAGCAGCAGCAGGAGCCCGAGCGCCGGCCGTCGACGCCCTCGAGCTCCGCGCGCCGCTTCCTGCACCTCCACCATGACAAGCAGCCACCGCCGCCGCGCGCGCCCGACCAGGTGGTCGTGGGCATCGCGGCCTCCGTCGAGGACGGCGTCGAGGACTGGAGCGACGACTTCCTCGACCGCTCCGACCGCGGCGGCCGCCCCGTGCTCGCGGACGCCGACTCCTCGCCGCAGCTCGGCCCCATCCGCGGGCTCCAGCGCGCCGCCAGCCTCTTCCCGGCGCCGCAGCCGAGCCCGCCGGTGCGCTGGCACCGACAGCACAGCGTCGACAGCGCAGATAGGAGCAGCGGTAGGCCGAGGAAGAGCAGCGGCGAGGCGGCGACAGGCAGACACAGCGCAGCGAGAGGCAGCGGCGCGGTCGCTAGCGACCCGCTGGAGCTCGAGCCGCGCATCCTCTTCCAGGTCAAGGAGCAGGTCGACGAGGCTCCGCCGCCGCCGGCTGCCAGGATCGACCCCGTGCGGCAGATCCCCGTCGCGGAAGGCGTGGACGACGAGGACGAGGACCCGCACGGGTTCTGGAGCTCGTTCTCGACCGTCAAGGATGTCCCCGTGGGGCGCCCGAGGAGGCTGTCCGACAGCGCAGCGGCAGTCAGCCCTAGCACAGATGGAGGCGAAGACGTCATGGACGAGGACGACGGCGTTGGAGGCGACAACGACGACGAGGACGACGACTCGGACGAAGACTGGGACGTCGAGATGGGATTCGCGGACGCCGACGAGGACGGGCTCGACTCGAACTTCGCCTCCTCGGGCAGCATCGACCACTCGCGCCGCCGATCGGAAAACTACAACATTTTCGTGCGGAACCTGCACGACCTCATGGACGGCGAAGCGTTCCTGGAGGAGGACGATGAGGAATCTCCGCGCACAGGAAAGCCCAAGAGAACCAGGAAGGCGTCGGAGGAGCCGCTGTTCCAGCGGAGACGCAGCGAGTACCAGTCCAGCAACAGCTTTGATGACAGCGTGGATGGAGTAAACGGCATTCGAGTGAGTCTCAACTCTGGCGGAGGCGGAACTGTAGAATACTCGCTCGTAGACAAGCTGCGCATCCTTGACGTTTCGAGCTCGTCCGCGTATGCTGTTCGGATCGAGCGGTATCCGAAGCCCTCTGTCACATTCAGCAACTTAGAAAAGGATCTAGGCATCCCGGCATTGTCTGAAAACCGATTCGAGAGCTGGCTGGAAAACATCGTATCTTTGGACTGCGCAACAACCTCCGGCCGCATGAACAAGCTGCGCGCAGAGGCGATTGCAAATCCCCGACAGCACAAGAACAACCAATTCCGGACGCTGGTCTCTCTTCCGTTTGGCAAGGAGTTCGTCACCAGTTTTTTCAAGCAGGTTTCATACTACCACTTCTTCGACGAAGAAAAGGCAAACCGAGAGCTAGTTCGGGCGTTTTTTGAAAAGGTGTCGACTGCTGGCATGGCGGATGAGAACTGGTCAGCTTCAATGTTCGCACACGAATACGAATTTGTGGCCGGGTGCACGATGGAGATTCTGCAAGAGGCGGCGCGCATGTACGGCCCGGTGCCTCCTACGCCGCCAGCAAACCACTTGTCGTTGTCAATGCTGTCGGTTTCGTCGTCACCGTCGCAGGCACAGCCCAACAAGGCTGCGGTCTATTGGATTCAACAGTTCCAGGCGATCCTTCTCATTTGTGCTGAGGCGTTCCCGCAGTACAAGAATGTGATTGCCCTAATTGAGCTTAGGTTCGTCTGCCATCACCTCGTGGGGTTCTCCAGCGGGGATTACGCGTACAAATGGCAGATCTGCAACCATTTGCCACAATACGGATCGCACCAATCCCTTGCTGGAGAGTCGGCGCCGATTATTGCGAATGAAGTGCTCGAGTACTACGGCGCGCTGTTTCGACACATCAACACGAGCCCCGAAAGTCGAAGTTCGCGCTATGGCCAGTCACGTCGACACTCCTCCGAGGAAAAACACCATTTTGGTCTTTCTCCTGATGCCATTTGCCTCCAAGCACTTGTGCTGTGCGATATTCAGAGTCTCTACGACAGCAAGAGTGCTCTTGCGGAAATGACCATACCATCGATGCTGGAGCTGTTCGAGTTCGAAGACGACGACGCAAATATGGATCCTCGGCTTTTGGAGCTTCTTCCGTCGAATGGATCCGGCAGAAAAAGTCGAAGTAGCTCCTCGACATCACAGACGGAAGCACACGATGGATCCGGTCATGATCTCGCAAAGGGGCTTGGTGGATGGAGCTGCAGTGCCCAGTTGCTGGAGCTGTTGACTCCTCCACCAAGAGCAAGGTGTTCTGCTCTGACATATTTCTATGAACGGATATCTCATTCGACTTTCCCGATCGTGAAAGCAAAGTGCGCTGTTGTGCTCGCCGGCATACATGCTTCGGCGGCGTTTGGGAATTTGCGCGCTGCAGAGTGCTTGGCATATGAGGCGCTGCGGCTCCTCGAGTCCTGTTCTGTGAATACAAGCGACAGTCAAGATCTTAAGCTGAGCATGTTCAACAACGAAGATTTGCTGTCTGAGCTGGGACGCGAAGTTTTAGAGACGCTTGGCAACGTGCTGATCAAGAATCAGAAGTACCGCTACGGAATTCTGTGCCTTGAGGCTGCAACATGTCTCTACAAGCTTCTGAATCAGGGCGCCGACTACGACAGGCTGGATCGCTTGATGTGCAGCTTGACTCTCCAAGCAGACGATGTCACGCGCGCATTACCGTTGCACGAGAAAGTGGCGAGGTCGGCGCAGCGGCAGGAAAATTTCACTGAGTATGTCTACCTGACGCAAGCACTGACAAACCTGTGGATTCGCGAGGGAAACTTCTCGCGTGCCGAGGAGTATTTGACCTCTGCGTGCAACTACTTGCGCGACCACACAAACCTCTTGCCTCCGTTCTTCATGGCAATCATATACAACGGAAGCTACTCGAGCGGTGACGGTGCGACGGTGTCCAGTCGAAGCGGCACGATGATGACCGCCAGTTCGGGTTCTTCATCACTGTCTGGATCTTTCCATGTGGCAGCTCGCGGTTCTGGAAATTCAAGCGAAGCTGACAGCTGGCTCAACCATGACATCAACTTGCATCTCCTGGTTCGTGAAGTCTATCGCTCAAGCGGGCGATGCCTTGAGGGTATGCGTGTGCTTGAGCATTTGCTCAATTACAGCGCCCGCCTTCCTCGCGGCAAGCGCACTCAACTTCGGATGCTGTTGGCTGAAGATGCTCTTAAGCTGAGAATGTTTGAGACGTGTCGTCACATGTGCACCATGCTGGACGATGAGGCGAAAAATTTTTGTGATCGATTGCAAGAGAATATTTTGGCGTATGGATACAGCGGGCTCGGAAGCACAGGTGGCGCTGGAAGCAGCAGCGGACGAGGCATTGGGGGCATGGGCAGCGAAGCTCGGTTCTGCTTTGATATGGTCTTCTCTCTGCGGTACATTACTTGCCGTGCGAAGTTGCACTTTAAGCTCGGGGAGTACTGTGATGCGTTTGCGTGGCTGTCGCTGGCGCACATCAAAAGCGATCATGAGAACTTGAGGAAGCAGGCAAAGCTGCACATCCTGGATGGTCGGGTGCTGCAAGAGGTTTGCCGTCAACTTCGGGAGCACGCAGAAGGCTCGGGCCGGCACAGTGTGCCCGCAAGTGTTGATGCTTCCGAAGCGCGCCTGGACGAAATTGTCCGGTCATTTGGCGGATCACTCTATGGCCTGAACGATTTGGAGAAGGAGAGAATGCGGCAGCGCTTGCAGATTTTTGGGGAATGCGCACAAGACCTCGTCAAAGCAGAAGAAAGCTCCCACAAGTCGTTTCGCCAAGCACTTGAGTTATACCAGCTTCTCGATGATGCACTGTACCAGCTCAAAACTTTGCTGGACATTGTGCAGTTCTCATTGGCACCAATTGAACGGGCATTTTTTGCCCTGGGCAGCCAGCAAGGGGACGATAGTCTGAAGCGCGCGCTGTACTCGACAAGCTCATTGAAAGCACAGAGCGCACTTTCAAACTCTTCAAACTCGAACGAATCGGTCTCACCCATTGGTGATGACACAATCGAACGCACCCGAAAGACGCTTGTGGATGCGCAGAAGCTGCTGCGAAGAGCGCTAAGTTTGGCTGAGCAGGTCGCTGAGCCCGCCTCGTTCCTCCGCTCGTTCATCCTTTGCAGTCAGGTGTGGGTTTGGCTTGAGCGAATCGCATCGTACAAAAGCGAGAAGCACGTGAAAGAAGCTGCTGCGTTCTGGGAAGAGGCAGTCAAGCTTGTCAAAGGGGTCTTCTTCCGGCGCGTGGCGTTCCATAACCTGTCCGATGTGGGCTCGCCGCACCCGCTTGGGAACTTCTTCTCGGCGGTCAACGGCACGTTCTCTGTTGTGCCGGTCCTAAACTTTAGCGAAGGGTTTATTGTCAAACTCGAGGAGATGACGCTTCAACTCATTGTTACAGCTTGCCAGCTGCAGCAGTTTGACCGGGTCCCCGAGTACGTCGAGGAGACGCTATTGAAGCACCTCGACGAATTGCTTAGTGCTCGGATGTGTCTGAGCAGCATTTCCCACCAGTTGCGTACCTTTCGAGCCATTCAGAGGCCGTCAAAGCGACTATCGTGCAGCGTTGTGCCAGCCAGCGGCGTCGTCGGTTCGTCAAGCAGTAATCAGGCTGGAAGCACGACCGGAAATGGTTCACGTTCAGCCTCGTTTACTTCAACAACTGGCATTCCAGCTGTACCTTCACCTGCAAGTGGGGCCACAGGATCCACACCGACGGGATCGTCACCGAGTAGTGGAGCTCCTCCTGGGAAGCGCGCTGGCCACAAAAAGAACCAGTCGATGTCTTCCATCTCGGAGTTACTGGCCTCAAACGCTCCGCCAGCGTCTCCATTCCATGACAACTCTCCGAATTACCCGAAGATCGGAAATCCGATGATGTCAGGATCTACTCCGCGTACCGGACTCGCTTCGTTGAGTGAGAAGCCAAACGTTCCGCATGGTGTTGGGCATGGTCCTTTGGCCACTCGGTTCCACGGTGCCTTCTTACGAAATCGTGGGAGGTCACGGTCGGCTCCACAACCATTTCCCGCAGGATTAAGTCGTTCAGCGTCCAAGTCGGACGTTTTGCTACAAACACCTACGGTGAATGAGGAAGACTCATCAGACGAAGGCCAGCTAAAACGCACGCCATCCGTGAAGTTCATTGACCTGGCCGATATTCACGCATTACCAGGTGACCGAAGCGAGTTTGGCATGTACGACGACATTCGCGGGTTTGTTCATGACGAAGGTAGCAGTTCCAACGGAGCAATTGGATTATGCGACTTCGATGAGACGCAGTCCGAGAAGCTCTGGTGGATTTTCAACATGTGGAAGGACGCGAAGACGAAGTACGTTGGCGGCAAGATCGACATTTTGGAGTTTCGGGCTCGGAACTTGCGATACTTGCGCATTTTGCTGGACGCGTTCGATCCGCAACAGATTGCTGTGCTGTACTATGGCGGGGATATGCGCGCTACTCCGTCGACAACCCCGACTGGTGCTGGTGCTGGTGGTGCGAACAAGGGTGCGAGTGTGGCAAACGCTAGTCCGGCTGGCATTCTCGGCTTTGATGTTGCCCATATGAACTCGCACGCGCTACTCCAGGACAGGGACATGGTGCTTTCCATCGGGTACGAGCTGATGGATCAGTCGTCGTTCGGTTTCTCCAAGCTCCGGTTTAAAGTCTTCCCTGTTCGAGAAGGTGATACTTGTGCTTGGCGCGAAGAGATTCCACGTCCTGAGTGGTTCCTGACGGACTTCGATATGATGGAGGCTGAGTCTGCGTCGAGCGGGTACGGTGCACTGCGGACACTACGACTGCTCGGCGCGAAGCTGCTTCTAAAGCTACTGGGACTGCTGCTGCTGGAGAACGCTATCATTGTTGTGGGCTCATCGTATCCGCAAGTCAAGATGGTGACGCTCAGCTTGCTGAAGCTTATGGAGCCATTCCGATGGCAGAGCACGTTCCTGCCTTTTCTGCCCGTCGGCTCGTGGCGATTCTTGCATGACGTTGCTCAGCGCTTTACGTCTTCAGAGGCTGCTGCGCAGCCAAAGAGCCGCCGGTCCATTTCAAGACTCGGATGGGGAGGAGGGCAGTCGGGCGCTAGTTCGAACTTAACTCCACCGCCAGATGCGCTGAGCGAAGAGCCTCCGTTTGTGATTGGTGCCACGTCTGAAGCTTGGCAAACATGTATGAACTTTGCAAAGTCTCAAGGAAGCGATCCGCGGGCGATCACATCGTGTGTCAACGTCCTCGACCTCGACAACGTAGGTGGATTTGCCACGGCCAAGGGAAGCCGACGCGCGATATCGCTGCCGCGCAAGTGGCGCAAACAGTTCCTTGAGAAATTCGACAAAACAGCCAAGCAGCGACGTAAGGTGCAGCTCAAACTTAGTCGACGGCAGCAACAGGCCGTTGGTAGTCGCGCGACTACGCCCTCTGCTGTCAACACGCCACACTCTCTGCGCTCACCTGCCGACTCGCTTCAACAAACCATGCGGAGCTATGACGAAGGCACTAGCAGCCGATCTAGTTCGGGTTGGCGAACACCTGGGACGGACACGAGCGGCTTGACACCACATCACCACCACCCTCGGTCCATGGACCCATCAGCTATCGATGAGCGCCTCCACTACGATTCAGAGTGTCTTGGTGCATTTACGAACGGGCTAGCAGAGTTTTACGACCGTGTGGTGTCGCTAAGCCAGGAGAAGGAACAAAAGGCAGCAAGCAAGAAGAAGTCAAGTGGAGGCAGTGACAAGCCGTCAAAACGTCATGAAATCAAGTCGTGGTTCTCGTCATCGCACGAGTTCGACGGATTTGTGGACGCTTTTCGCGAGACAGAGGTGTATCCGGCGTTTATCAAGGAGCGTGCAGCGCTGGCAACCGCGAGGCAACTGCAGCGGCAGTCGAGCTTTGGCCCAGGACTTGACTCAACAGGGAGTCGTGGGTCATCTCGTTTTGCGATGATGACGGGTGGTGGTGGTGGCACGCCGGGTTCGTTCCTGAGCTCGATTGCGTCGCAGCCACTCAAGAGCTTTGGCAGCGTCGGGAGCATCAGCAGCTCTTCAAACGTCAACACGCGGTGAAGCAAACAACTTACTTTATGACTCGGTCGGTCCACACATGTTATTTATGCGCGCTGGCACGATGATGCCGCGCGCGAATGAATATATTTCGCTAGTGTTAGTTTGTGGCTTGGTTACTCTGTTGGACTCTCGCTCGATTCGTGCGGTGCCATTTGTTGGGCGAGTGCAAGCTTGGCCTTAGCGTGGAGTTGCTTGAGGAATAGAAAATGAGCTTTTGAGTGCGCATCAATGCTGATCAAAGTACTCCTTACTTGATCCACGCGGTAGGAGATCGACGCTTTGCCAGCACGCACACCCCATTGAAGCGGCGTCTTCTTTGCCTGCACGTAGTTGCAGATTGTTGGCCACAAGGCGATGTAATGCGCTCAGCGCAGGAATACCCCACTTTGTCGACTGTCGTCCATTTGGCTCCACGATCGAGCAGAAGCCAAATAATATCGGCATCACCTCGCTTGCATGCCACATGCAGCGGCGAGTACCAGCCCTGTGTGTATAGTTTGTAGACCATTAAACCATTGACATCATCACGATCACGAGCAAAAATGTTGTCCGATGAAATTAAGTGACGCACCCACGCAGCACGCTCGTTCGGATTGGCTCCGCGCTCCAGCAGCAATGCAACAATCTCGGCGTCGCCGATGCTCACAGCTCGATGGAGCAGCGATACGCCCGACTATGAGGATAGCATTTGATCAGCGAGAAGAATGTTCGTAAACGGGGTTTTTGGGTGCTATACCCATCGGCAATGGTGTACGAGGGTCGGGTTCTTGTCGATCGTTTGCCTCAGTGGCTCAATCTGCCGTCGCGAGACCAAGAGGAACGCGTCGGGGACGTCTTGTTGCCCTTCAATCGTTGCTCCAACCATGACTTCCACTAAAATAGTATGATGGTTTTGTTGATCATACCCACAGTGTATCTATTGCTTTATCACCTTCTAAACCATATCGGCGCTTGTCACCTCGCGAGAGGACGCCTGCAGCTGCTTCTTTTTCTGGCTGACGGGGTCCACCGTCGAGTTTGCTCTGTCTAACGACGGAGCCGTGAAGACACTGTGGTAATCGACTGCATGAGCTCCTGAGCGCGTGAAAAACTCAAGCCAGTTGTTCCAGACGCCACGATCGAACGGATTCTTGAGCACTAGCCCTGCTGGCTTGCCGTTCGTCGTGGAAGGGTCAGGTCGACCCACCAGATACGCGTAGCGGCGCCAGTTGATTTGCTCGTTGATTGTCAGGTTGTCAGAAATGTTGACCAAATGCTGCTTGAACATCATCCCGAGCGCGACCAGAGCGCAACAAGCCCAAATGAACACCATGGTCACGAGAAAGTAGTCACCAAACAGGTTTGGCAGTTCCATCCAGACATCTTCAGCCGTCATCCCAGCATAACTGTCGCTGTCAACACGCTCCTTGTACCTTGTCGTGACAATCCGCGCCATGGTAAGCACCGACAGCGCAACAAAGTCTGCAAGAATGAAGCAATGAAGAAATAGGAACACGAAGAACAACCGATGGTTACCGCTTCCGACACAGCGGTTGATCCAAGCGCAGTGGTGATCCATGCGCGCCACACAGACACCGCACTGGGAGCAATGCTTTGAGCGCATAGGTTTGGTCACAAGGCACGACCGGCAGTACTTGCTCGTCACATCAGGCGGTTCTGCCCGCGACGCGCTGTCCAGCATATTCTTGAGATCAATCTCGTGGGTTAGGATTGTTCCCGGGTCTGATGGGCAGATAAACGCAAGGCGAACCCACGCTGCTAGGAAAATCAGCTCCATGGCCCCAACGACGATCAAAATTGCTCGGTCGCTGCGCGTTGAGTAAAACTTGGTGTACTCAGGATCCGCCCAGAGCACAATGTAGAAGAGAGTGAAAAGCAGCACCCACGACAGCCAGATACCCATGGCCATTTCCGGGCGGGGTTTGCTAATATACTTGAGAATCGATTTGGTCTTCTTCTTCTTCTTCTGGTCGACGTCGTTAGATGTTGCGGTCGATGTGATGGAGACATTTGAGGCAATAGACACATTTCGCTTGGATGGGTGCATTGCAGATAGATCCTTCTGCCCGCCTCCATGGCTGTGTCCGTGCCCGTGCGGTTGGCGAAAAGCAGCTAGAGACTTCCACAAAATGACCGCAATTACTGGCACGGATAGCCACCAGGGCAGATAGTAGCTTGTCGCTAGAATCCCGAACAGCAAGAAGCCGTACGCTAGCACCACATGCGGTCGCGTGCGGCGAAACGACGTCGGCGGCTGTCAAGCGGACCGTCAAGCATTAGTCATCACCATAATGGTATAGGTGCATAGCTAAAAGACGCACGTCGGTCGCAGGTTTACTCAGCGTGAGCAAGTCTTCGAGCGACTTGAGCTCTTTCCTCTGCTTGCGCTTGGCGGACGCCAGGTCTATTGGCGTCAAGCCGTCGATGTCGCGCTCCTTGGGGTCGAATCCACGCGCCAGTAGGTACTGCACCACGGTCTTGTGTTCTGTGATGATGACATATCAGCGTAAATCATGGGACCTTGGCAAGAAAGGCAGCGTCATGTCCGGTTTGAAATGCAACCCGCACCTTTATCGGTCGCGTAGTGCAGCGCCGTCCACCGGCGCGCCGAGAAGCAGCCGAGCGTCGTGGGCTGCACCGGCTGCTGGGCCGATGACGCGGCAATCTGCCGGCGCTTCTCCTCCTCCAGCAGGTAGTGCAGCACCCACAGGTGTCCCCTCGCCGCCGCGTGGTGCGCCGCCGTGTTGCCGTCCTTGTCCGCGGCCAGCAGCTCGGCGCGCCCGTAGTGCAGCAGTACGTCGGCAATGCGCAGGTTCCCGACGCTCGCTGCTCGACTGCCATCCACCCGCTTCCCGTCAGCTTAAATTGCAGTAATCACCCCGTCACTATGTAGAAGCAGAGAAGCGCACATGAGCGGCGTCTCGCCCGCGGCGTTCTTGGCGTCGACGAGCTCCGGCCCCAAACGCGCGCTCTGCTGCATCTGCTGCAGCAAAAAGTGCAGCGTGTCGACCGCGTCCACGCCGCCGGCCGCGCAGTAGTGCAGCAGCGAGCTGCCGTGCGCGTCTCGCGCCGCCAGCAGGTCCACGGGCGCGGGCTGCGCGGCCATGGCCATGCCCCAGAGCAGCACCACGAGCGGGAAGTCGCCGTTCGCGGCCGCCGCGAACGCGTCCTGGCCCTCGTACGCCACCTCCATGGCCCTCGAGCTGTCGCCTGGATGGTGCTGCAGTCGCGCTGATGCCGTCGCAGCCGAAGTGAGCCTCGCCACCCACGCAGCCGAGACCGACCGACAGGCAACTTGCCGCCTTTCTCGCTGATCGGAAAATGGGTGAACCCTCAGGCAAAAATCCATCAGGGCGGAAAAAACCTCGCTTGACTGCCCTTGAACCCAAATAGTGACGTTGGATTCCTGCTGCATCCTGAAAAGGCGAAAGGCGGTGATCACGATGAAGGACGGGACGGAGCTGACGAAGCGCAAGGCCGGCGAGAAGCTGGCGGCCGTGGAGGGCGGCTACGCGTCGGATGAGGGCGGCTACTCGTCGGACAGGGGCGGCGTAGCTATCAAGAGCGGCTTCGCATCGGACGAGGGCGGCGCCAAGGGCGGCGACGTGCGCGCGGTCGAGTTCGACATCCGGCCGCTGTGCGCGGGCGAGCCGGCGCGCCGCTACCTGCAGCTGGGCGAGCAGCTCTCGCCCGTGGTGCGCGGCCAGCCGCTGGCTCGCGGCGGGTCGCTGGGCGGCGTGGCCGCGTGCATGACGCTCTCGGGGCTCACGCGCGAGCTCAAGGAGATGTTTTTGCCCGCCGGGTACCCGGACAGCGTCAGCGAGGACTACCTGACGTTCCAGCTCTGGGACACCACGCAGGCCATGTGCAGCTACCTGCGAGGCGTTCTCGCCACGCAGTCGGTGCTGCAGAGCGTCGGCGTCGGAGACGACAAGGCCACGCCGCTGGCGGCCGCGCTCCAGTGGGTTCTTCGTGACGGATCAGGGATGATCGGGGGCCTCGTCTTCGCGTACGCTGTCGGTCCAAAATTTGACCTCAATGTGAAGAGGTGGCGCCTCTTTGCTGATGTGATTAACGACGTGGGGCTGACGCTCGACATGGTCGCACCCTACTTCCCGACCTTGGTGACCGAGGTGCTCTGCTTGTCCTCGATTTGTAAAACAATGTGCGGTGTCGCTGCTGGCGCCACGCGGTCCTCGCTCATGACGCACTTTGCCAAGCGGGACAACATGGCGGACTGCTCCGCAAAGGAAGGGTCTCAAGAGACAGCCGTCAGGCTCTTTGGGCTGCTGTTCGGCATGTACTTTGCATCGGCGGTCAACTCTTCACCCCAAACAGTCTGGATCGCGTTCGTCGTTCTCACGGTCATCCATGTCATTGCCAACTATAAGGCGGTATCGGGGTTGTGGGTTCCGACAGTGAATAATCTGCGGGGCCTGATCCTCGTGCAGCGTTTTCTGGTATTGTCGCCATCTTCAGGAAAAGACATTGCAACTGAGCAAGGCCAGGTGGGTAGCACAATGATTGGGCATGCATTTGGGTTTCTCGCTTACGAGTTCAATCTCTATCGGGCAGTTCACCATTCCAAGTGTCAACCAAGCGGAGCCAATCGTGTCGGAACCTACGCTACCGATCAGAAACATAATCATGGGCAGCCAGCTTGTCGAGGCTGTTTCAAGCACTTTGCATCTGGACTCGCTTCTCCAACTCTACTCGTACGTGGGCTGTCGTATGAAATTGCTCGTAGCTGTAATGCTTATCTATGATTGATTGTCCTAGGGATGAGACCTATCTTCTGACGGTGGACGCTGGCAACCGTGTGCACGTCGTATTCCAAGCTGATGCCAAGCCCGTGGATGAGCTCCGCGCATACTTCCAGGCTGTTCTCGTTCTAGAAGCTCTCGCCAGTCTTCCAATGTCGCCTCCACTCAGCAACAACTCCCGCTCGCGCGGCCTAGTGCTACACCAACAGCTCTTGGAGTCGACGTACCAGAAAATGACGCGAGATTTCCCGCTCTTCTTTCAGCTGATTAAGGACAATGGTTGGCGCACTCATATGTTCTTGCTAAACACGTCGTCGTGGCGGATTAAACTCAGCGACCGGTCGTGAACTGCGGGAGTAAAAAGCGTGTGCTAGGCGATAATCAGACGTTCATCGTTTTATGATGGGAGGGAGAGCTGGCGGAGAATCAATGGCCCCGCGAATTGGTGATAGTAGAGGAATTAGACTCTTGCCATTCATTGAAACTGGACTTCATTAAATCGCATTGCACACCCCTGCGCTACGCTCGGATCAAACACATAGGCTCTTAATCAGTCTCCATTGCATCATCGCCGAAAAAGTAATCCTGATCACTTCATGTCCTCGATAACAATATTGCCATCACGGCTTCTCTGGCCCTGAACACATCGTAAAAGGCGCATTGAGGAAATTGGTTTCCTAAAGCCACCTGCTTGTGTACTGGAACGCAGAGTAGTGGCGAAATTGCGTCGTATACGAACCAGGTTGAGGCGAAGTAGAAGCGCAAAACCAGAGTCATCGAAGAGCTACAACTTTCGCAACTGCTCACAGTAATTACTGCAGGTATGACGAAAGTCTTGAATTTTTCGGTTACCGATGCACTCGGTTCCATTGTTCGAACCAAAGGAGCGGCAAGGCACAATGAAACTTGTGAGGATTACGTGTGATAACTGCGGCGCGATACAGCTTCGACTGCGCTAGAAGCTAGTAATAGCTACCAAGGCGCAGGCTGCTCGCATTGGCCTACCTGCAGCATGTCCAGCGGTGGTGCAACGCACTACAAGGCGCGAAAGGACCAACACCGTGACCATATACGCTACCAGGCTTCAGGGTGCTTAAAACGCTTGAATCTTGTAATCAGGTGTGTACGAGAACTCGGTCTCAGCAACTTTGTTATCTCATTTGCTTCGGTCGCATTTGGATGTCTATGCATTCGGGCTCAATGCGTAACTGAACTTTGCAAGCCATGGAGAGCAAAGAATCTCGTCCACAGTGAACCGACACTTTGGGTCAGGCTCGAGCATGCGTTGAACTAATTGCCGTGCCTCTAGACTCACACCACGCATGATGAGTAATGTTTGCGCTTTCGTCCAGTCGAGGGTGAGTGAATCTGTGAGCTTGAGCGATCGCCTCGCTCTAATCGCGTCTGTGAACGGATGCTGTCCCGCAAGAAGCTGAAAGAGCACTATGCCAAGACTGAATACATCTGCGCTCTGCGTAGGTGGGTTGTTTGGTCTCAAAATGCGCTCGGGAGCGATGTAGCCTGGTGTGCCGACCATGAAAACCCTGTTGTTGTTGCTGGTACTGCTTGAAAATCTCGAGGATGAGCTCTTAACGATATCAGTGACACGCATGAGATCGAAGGCGCCACCAAAGTCAATCACTTGCGTGGCCGTCTTGTCCTTGACCACGATATTTTCCAGTTTTAAGTCGCAGTGCACGATGTCGGCGTCGCGAAGGGCTTGCAGCTGCCCGCATAAACTGTGCGTGATACTGCAAGCCTCTGCCTCTGTCATGACTGATGGGCTGGGTCGGGCTCGCACGGACTGGAATAAACTCTCTCCCGGCAACTTTGGCATAATGACTCGGATTTCACTCTCTGTCTCGACGACGCGGTAGCCTCGAACGAGCTCTCGCGCTCTCGCGGACGGCGCAGTCCATAGCCTCTTGATGATTTGGATCTCGTTGCAGTCAATGTCGTTCTTTCCGAGAGATTTGACCACGAACTGTTTCTGCGTCGCCAGGTGGACGAAGATCGCAATCTTGCTGTCTCCACCCGACGAGCTGGACGACGTTGAGCAGACAGCAGAGACCGAGGTCGACGTCGACGAGCCCGACGACGACCACGTGGACGCGAGCCTCTTGGCTGGCACTAGATGCCGACTCCAGCGAGCGTGGCGGAGCGCGTCCTGGACGATTCTGCACCATATGAGCGCGTCCGCGGCGGTGGGGAATCGTATGCGCACTCGGAACGCGCGGTTCTCCTTGCTGGAGGAGAGCTTGAGTCCGCTGGAACCGGAACCGGCCCTCCCGGTCGTGAGCTGGCATGCCGTGTCCAGCGGGAGAATCTGCGTGTCGTGGCCGATGATCTCACGCTCTCCGTCGCTGGCCAGCGGGTAGAGCAGCAGGCACGGCGCGCTCCCCGTCCGCAGCTCGACAATTCGCTCCTGGAACGGCTGCAGTCGCCACCTGGAGCCCACGAGCACGCTCACGCCCCTCGCCACGTACTTGTGTCGCAGCACGGGCAGGTCCCCGGCGCTCTCGAGCCTGGAAGTCGACCGCGCCGAGAGCACGGAGGCCGTCGACGTCGTGGCCGTGGCCGCCGATTCGCTCGCGGCCGCCAGCAGCGGGTTGACCGTCGTCCTGCTCCTCGCTCTCGTTCTCGCTCTCGCTCGCTGCTGGTCATGGCGCCGAGGCTTGAGCGGCAGCGACCGCCCCAGGAAGCTTCGCGGAGGCCGCGGAGACGCTGGCTCGTCGCCGTCGCCAGGCGCCCAGCGCGGCTTGGCGTCGGCCATGCTCGGCATGGCCTTTCTCCGAGTGAGGGTTTCCCTAAAATGGCATGGCGCTTGGGGCTTATTTTGGCCGCTCGGCAACCGACAGACCCGTTGCCTGGCGGTGGGTGGGAGACTAGCGCTCGTCCAGCGGTTCGAAGCGGCAGAGAGCTGGCTGGTGATGGAGGGCGCTTCATGTCATGTCCTGCGCCATGTAACATTCACAGGCTTTGGACTACAGTAGGCCCGTGGGCCATGGCGCCACCGAAACGAGCTGTTCGTGGCGCATGGCCGGGCGAGCGGTGCGCGTCTAG
>JAASGX010000274.1:0-29292 GCA_023334415.1 Phytopythium chamaehyphon | reverse complement strand
GCGATCGAGCACCCGTCGATGCTGCTGGCTCAGCGAGTGAGCTCGATGCTGCGGTCGTTCGAGCGTTCCGGCAGTCACTCGGTGGGTTTGCCATCCGTGTCCAAGGTGTCTAGCGCTTCGAACCCTGTGGCACAAGCCGACCGCTTCTGGCTGCGGTCGCGCTGGGAGCAGATCTATAAACCCGTGAGCAAGTTTGTGTAGATCCACAGGAGCTCTACTATGGGAGGTGTCAACCAAGATCATAACGTACAGTACAACCATCATCGATTTCAACGTGAAAGCCATGCTGTTCATCATCATAGCTAGCTGTGGACCCTAAGCAGGTGAAGTCCACACCATCGACCGCAGCGAATCTGGGCTGTGGAGGATAAAAACCACCCGACTCAAAGCCTCTGGTCATATCCAAGTCTTCAACATGGCTCGAGAGGATATTCTGGTCGTCAATGACCACTGGTCATTGCGGTGCATGAGCAGCGTGGCAATCATCTCCGGAGCGTATCAGCGCAACTCGTCCACAATTGCACCAGCCAGTCGGTGGCGTGCTGCCTCTACGTAGCCAGCCAGCAGCGATTGTGAACCTAGCTAGTGTGCGCTAGAGTAATCTGCCCTCGTGCCAATCGTCTCGAGGCAGACAAGGTGCTGAAAAGGAGATGCGGATATCCGATGGCTCTGCGAGTGCGGCTGGACAGCTCCATGGCATCCTAGTGCTACGCTTCGTCCCGCCGCGGTGTTGTTAACGACTCGTATTGGAGTTTACAATAGCCTAGCGAGCAATGACTCTACATGAGCCCCATGTGGCGGAACGACGTAGCACAAGTGACTCTCAACGGACTGCGTTGACCTGCGCCAGAGTAAAGCCGGACGCAGGATGGCACAACAAGCTGGGGCGAAGTGATGCATACTGGGAGCGAAGGTCGAGGCGCCGTTCCTCTACGGCGATCGACAAGCCGTCAATCTGCTGTTCGAACATCTGCCGGACGCCGGATCTTCGAGTTGTGCGGTTGCACTCGTCGCCGTCAGCCAGTCATAGCGACAGTGAGCCCCTTTGCCAAAGGCGCAGCTCCTGCTTTAATCGTCCTTCAACGGTTGTCGGCTTCACAGTCTCCTCATTCTCCAATTTCCTCTAGCCCACCAAAGCGGCAACAACTCCAGCACATCACACAGCACAGGACAGCAATGCCCAGCTTCGTCCGATTCCTACTAGCTTCCACTGTTGGCGCCGTCATGGCGGTGCAGTGCTCAGCCTTCCAGACTGGCAGCCAGGGCCGCGTCATGTGGGCAAACAACTGCGACTTCTACGGCAGCGACATCTACTCGGTTCGCGGTATCCCAGATGTGTGCGGCGACCTGTGTGCGGACGCCTCCGCGTGCACGCACTGGACGTGGACCAACTACAACGGCGGCACTTGCTGGCTGAAGAGCGGCTCGTCGGGTTCGCAGAACACCTACTATGGCGCTGGCTGTGGATATGTGATCGGACGATTCTCGACCAGCACAAGCAGCGGCGGTTCTTCGTCGGCCTCCAACAACGGACTGTCGAGCGCAGAGTCACAGGAGATGCTCAACCTGATCAACTACTACCGCGCGACAAACGGCCTCGCTGGCCTTACGATTGACGCGAAGCTGACTGCAGCGGCTATGGTGCACTCGAAGGACCAAGCCAACCGCTGCTTCATGACGCACGATGGAAGTGACGGAAGCAAGGCGTGGAACCGCATGGATGCACAGGGATACGATTGGAGTGTCGCTGCCGAGAACGTCGCCGCAGGCCAGACGAGCGTGGCGCAGGTCATGACGGCGTGGTGGAACTCGCCCGGTCACCGCGTCAACATCTTGAAGTCGAATGTCAAGAATGTCGGCTTCGCAAAGGCCGTCAACAGCAAGTGCAGCAACTTCGCGACCTACTGGACGCAGGACTTTGCGCAGTAGAGGAGCTTTGCGGATCGGTTGGTGAGCCTCATTGGTGTCTATCTGTTCTTCTCGATGTCAAGGTGGTTAGTGAGTGAAGTCGATGGTGTAGTGGATAGCGTTCTACGTTGTAGTAAGTCAAACGTCTAAGTCCCCTCGACGGCCACTGGAAGCCGTCACGGGCAAGTACAATACAGGAACATACAGTTTTCTCGCACAACAATCCAAGTTCACATCTAAAGAGCAACAAAGTCTCGCCATATCTCGGAGATGGATGCAGCGTTCACCAGTGGTGCAATGGATCTGATCGAGTCGGGACTTTGCCCGATTCAAGGGGGCTCACAGCAGCGACTCGAACTTGGAGCGCAGCGCCTAGGTCCGGGTCTTCGGAGCTGCGGCAAGGCATCAGGAAAAATCCACGAGGTGCACATCGGTATCCAATGCCTGGAACTGTAGGTCGACACAGCATGGGGATCATGCTCGTATATGGATACGCGTCTGCGGAGAAGATACGCCATCCCTCAACCGAAATCCATGACAGACGAACAATCGACAATTGATAGCCTCATTCACGCGGATATTCATGCTACGTGCACGGTCTTGGAAAACAGAAGAGACCATGGTGCTGATCATCAAGAGATTGAACTAATTGAGTGCCTGTACGACGAAGTGCTCTCGCCCACGGTCCTCATGAGTAGAGCCGATGAGGAAAGGGACGACATTGAAGAGCGTCGGCACTAAATGATCACGGCCGCTGATGTAAAACACCCTGCTCACTCGTGTGGTCGGGCAGATCTCAGGAGGAGAAAGACAATGCAGTGCAAAGGCTTTGCTCCAACTGGTGGGTGCTTGTGGCACGATCGCAGTGGCGCGCTATGAGGCTGTCATGCCTCTCTCAATGCTTCCCACAGTACAGCTCGCACTAAATATGCCTCTATGACGGCATCGTGACAACGTCGAGCTCCGTAAACCGCGCCCGAGCCCGAGCTATCATTGACCGCAGCGTTGTCGTCTTGTGCGGCGCCAGCTGATCAAGAGCGTAAGGGCTTGCTCGATTCCAAGGTGGTCCAGTCCTTTGCGCTCGACGAGCGGCGATAGAACGCCCGCAACAACGCGGGCTCGGTGCCGCACGCGTAAAATACCAAGCTCAACACGATAGGTATGCGGTTGCCGCGACCGCACGCTGGTCACCAGCCTTTACTGCTCCAGGCCGGCGCTGCGGTCGCCCCGAGTTTCGCCACCACAGCAGTCTCATCATAGAGCAGCGATGTAAAAGATCGCGCGCCACGTTCCGACAGCAGACTGCCATCTGTATGAGCTGGTCGCACTGTACGGTACGCCTCAAAGCGTAATGTCCGCGCCAGATGCGGACAACTCGCCGTGCAAGCCCGGCGCAAGAGTGTATAGTTGACGCAAGTGTCCAGTTCTATAACCGGACATTCATACAAATTCTACAAAAACGGCAGTTGAAAAAGGAGGACCATTATCCGGATACGCCAGCTGAGTACGTATACTCTTTGACACGGTGCGCGCCGCGCGCCAGCTGCGGCGCCAGCTGTTTCCTTGTCAAGACAGGAAAGCCAGGATGTCCATTTACACTTGATCTGAGTATGTGAGTCGGGCATTGTTGCCTCGGATCGATGGCGAGGCTGGGCAGGTCGGCCGTCGCGTGGTCGAAAATGACTTGAAGTTTGTATGGATCCTCGCCCGCCTTTTCCGCTAAAGGCGCGCGTCATAGTGAACCGCATAGTGTAGAGTCAGCATGTATACTTTGGATACTGTGGTTGTCAATGGAGACCGACCGTAGCTGCCCGCAAGGAGGATGCAATGCATGAGATGGCAAAGGCTCCGCTGACTCGCCTCGCGGCGCTGCTCCTCCCTCACTTGTCAATTTCAGCCCCGAGCAGCAGCCGCCAGCCCCACTACCAAGTCGGTGCTTCTCTCCAATTTCTAGTCGACAACATGCTGAGCATCCAGTCCTCCGTTGCGCTCCTCGCGGGTGCCGCCGCGCTCCTCTCGAACGCGGGCTCGGTCTCGGCCTCGTCCTCGCTTGAGTTCGCGAGCGGCAGCAGCGGCCGCGTCATGTGGGCCAACAACTGCGACTACTACGGCAACGACATCTACTCGGTGCAGGCCATCCCTGACATCTGCGGCGACCTGTGCGCCGACGACTCGAGCTGCACGCACTGGACGTGGACCTACTACAACGGCGGCACATGCTGGCTCAAGAGCGGCTCGTCGGCCACGCTCACGACCTACTACGGCGCCGGATGCGGCTACGTGATCGACCGCTGGGGCAGCGCCTCGGCGTCCACGTCGACCACGCAGCAGGCGCAGCAGTCGTCCACGTCCACGACGTCCTCGGGAACGACCTACGACAACGGCCTCACGGCCGACGAGTCCTCGCAGATGCTCGCGCTCATCAACGAGTACCGCGCTGAGAACGGTCTCAGCGCGCTCACGATCGATACGCGCCTCATGGCTGCGGCCATGGTCCATTCGGAAGACCAGGCCAACAACTGCGAGATGACGCACGACGGCACCGACGGCTCCGAGCCGTGGGACCGCATTGAGGCGCAGGGCTACGACTGGACGGTTGCCGCCGAGAACGTCGCCGCCGGCCAGACGAGCGTCTCGCAGGTCATGACTTCGTGGTGGAACTCGGCGGGCCACCGTGCCAACATCCTCAACTCCAAGGTCACGCAGGTCGGCTTTGCCGTCGCCAGCAACTCGGGCTGCAGCAACTACGCGACGTACTGGACGCAGGACTTTGCCAAGGAGGGCTAAGTGTCGACAAGGGGAGGAGAAGCCAAAAAGCGCGAGCGAAGCGCAGAACCAAGCGTGGGGCCTCGGGGCAAGCAGGGATCGATTGTAGATCCCGCAGTTTTGTTTCGTCAAAGTACATGTGCGACTTCATGTTGGGTGTCTGTCGAGTATGCAGGCGTAGATTGAGTAGCGTTCGCTGTACCATTGTAAGTAACTCGTCTAGTAGAAACCATTCACTAGTACTCGAGTCTTGCTTGCATCCAAAGACACGATAACGATCACGAACACGATGGCGAACAGAGAGAAAAAGAGATTCACTTCGGCATGACCATCAGCTAGGCGTGATGTGCACTGTAGCTGCGCTCAACGAGCACAGCTGCGGGCGCTCTTGAAAAATCGTCAACAAAATGAGCGCCTTCACGCAATTACGTACGTTACTGCCACTCATTCATTCTGAGCGGCGCCTGCAAAACTTCCTTGACTTGTCCAGCTTGTGCTATGCGTATCAAAATCGCCGAGCTTACACTCCCCTTACAACGCGAGGTGCTCGCTGTATACAAGTCATACGCTCACGAAGGCGTCGGTGGAACCGTACGATGCTGGAGCAGCAGCAGCGGCAGCAGGAGCGGCTACTGGGTCGTGCGTGTTGACCAAATGGTAGGTTGAAAACTTCTCGCAGCAAAAGTGGCGCGTGGCCGAGCGTGACAGCCGAGCAGCGTAGAACATGAGTGGGATGCCGATAGCGAGCAGCAAGGTAGTCGCGATCATGAAAACGAGGAATCCAAAGAATCCATGAAAGTTGTCGCCCAGGTTTCCACGAGAAATTGCCCCGACAGGCAGCGAGAAGGCGATCGACAGCGTAATGCTGCTGAGCAGACCGACACCAAACTTGATGGTAGCAAAGTACACCGCGGCCAGCAGTGTGCGCGACGTGAGCCTGTAGAGCTCGGGCGAGAGTCGCTCGCCGTCCAGCCCATACGCCGCAGCATGGCGGGGAACGTTCACAAACACTTGGCTCTCCGGGGGCGAGATGAAGTTGTAGAGCCCGACATCCATCTCTGCCAGCACGCCAACGAGGTACACAACAGCTCGGAAGACGAAGAATCCGAAGCAGCAGAGCGGCAGCAGCAGCAGCGACGCGAGCGTTCCTCCAGCGACAATAGCGAACGCGACCACTCCGAGCATCGAGTTGAGCCAGTGGAACACCACGAGCTTGAGCGTCGTGCGTAGCAGCAACAAGTGTCCGTCCGCATTTCCACCGAACTCGACGCTCGTGGCCCTCGCGAACCGCGTCCGCAGCGGCGAAGACCCATGGTGCGCAGCACTTGTCACAGGCAGAGCGAACGGAATCGCGTCGCTCGTAGCAGCAACAGCAGGCGCTCGCTCGTCATCGAGCTGCTCGGTGGGCGTCGAGGCCGCGGGCTTGCGAGGAGAGAACACGGGGTACGAGACGTCCTCCATGGGCCAGCAGAGCCGCAGGGAGCCCCGGCAGCAGATCGCCAATGCGCTTCCTGGAACTGGAATGCGTCAATAGTGTCAACTGGACGAGAGAAAATCGTCACACTTCCGCAAGAAGGACGCAATCATTCATCCAGCAAGGTATAACGTGTTGCCGTGGGCACGACTAGATCAATCGATCAATGGCTGGCAGATAAGAAGAGCTCTTCGATTCGCACGACTGAAAGCTTTGGCTATATGCATCATCTCGTCCCGTACGACTTGGTGGATCGGGTGGAGGGCGTGCTGCTTCTGGCCGCGTCCATGGCCGTGTAGTACGTGTGCGTGCACATGGCCTCGCAGCAGAAGAAGCGCGTGGTGGCGCACGAGAGCCTCGCAACGAACGGCATGAGCGCCAGCCCACCGATAAGTAGCGCCAATGCCGTGACCACCAGCTCGACGTAGGCTGCCCTTCCCGCAGTCAAGTACTCCTCTCGGAAGCTAGCCGACGTCAGCGCGTTGATGGGCAGCGCGAAGGCCATCGCGAGCACGAGCACGCTCAGGATGCCCGTGCCGAGCTTGGCGGTCGCGAGGTAGACAGCGGCCATGAGCGACGTCCTACGCGCCAGGAAGGCGCTCTCGTTGCTCATTGCGCTCTCGCGCTCGCACAGCTGGCGGTCGGCTGGCGCCATGAAGTTGTGCAGCGCCACGTCGAGCTTGACGAGCTGCGGCGTCGCCAGCAGCAGCGCGCGGAAGACGAGCACGCCGACGCAGCAGAGCGCCAGGAAGCCCAGCGATAGCGCCAGCCCGAATATGACGAGCGAAAAGCCGCCGACGCCCAGCAGGTAGTTGAGCGCGTGGAACACGAGCGCGCGCGCCGTGAGCGCCGCCCGCTGGCATACGGCGCTCACCACTTGGCTCCTGTGGGGTTCGTCGTCTTGGTAGTCGACGCTCGAGCCTCTCCTGGCGCGAGGAAGCAGCAGCGACGCGCTGTCAGCCTTGGTCGTCGCCCCCATCGCTGCAGAATCGAGAATGGACTCACGAGCGATCAACCGCGCCTACGCTCCGTATCTATGTATGCGATTTATTATCTGTGTTTGGACAATTGAACATGTTGATAAGGATTATAGAACCCCTGATTTTTCAGATGATAACTTCAGTGCTAACTACTAGACCCGGTTGAAGAGTATGATAGCGGTTTGCATTTTGTTGGATGGACACGATGGGATGTTCGACTCTAATACCCTGTGGAGCCGTAGGAAGCAGCGGAGTTGACATACACGCCCGTGGCACCGAGGTCCGAGCTGGAGGAGAAGTAGTAGTGCGTGAGCGTGAACTTCTCGGCGCAGAAGAAGCGCGTGGCCCAGCACGAGATGCGGGCGAGCACGTGCAGCAGCGCCATACTGATGATGAACAGGCAGATGGCAGCGACAGCGAAGGCCAGTGGGTCGTCCTGAGGCGTGAACGCGTCGTCAGGGTCGTCGCCGAAGTTGATCTGGACGTCGCCGCCGTTCGCACCGACAACGAGGACTGTGGGCGTCAACACGAACAGCGCTAGCACCACGCAGCTGGCAATGCCGAGCGCAAACTTCAGCGTCAAAAAGTACAGCGTCGCCATCAGAGACAGCGGCGAGATCTCGGCGATTTTGGGCGCCAAGCGGTATCCGCTCAGCGTGACGTGTCCGGCCGACGCAATGCGCGAGTTGTCGCGAGGCAGGTCGATGAGGATGCGGTCCGCCGGGATCGACACGTAGTTGTGCAGGCGCACGTCTAGCTGCGCAAGTAGCCCGACAACTGGCACCAAAAGCCTGTAGATAACGAGTCCGAAGCAGCAGAGCGGTAGAAGGCTGACCGTCAAGCTCGCGCCTGTGATGACCACGCAGAACGCCGTGACGCCTAGCACAAAGTTCACAAGGTGGTACAATGCGAGCTGCAGCGTCACGTGAATGCATCCCGGCGGGTCTTCGACTCTCTCCAAGTTGTGATGCGGCCGATAGGCTGGCGGCGGCGGAACGTAGTAGCTGCTCGGGGGAGCCGCTTGCGCTTGGTTTGGCTGGTACGGGTTATAAGGCCGCGGCTGCTGCTGATACATTGGCGGCTGCAGCAGCACCTCTCGCTCGCCTTGCTCGCTAATCGGAGGCACAGAGGCGACCGGAATGGAAGGATAGATGTTGGAGACGATTGGCACGGCCGAGTTCGACTGGCAGTCAGTCCCTTGGCCTTGTCCTTCGTAGCTGTAGACGAACGAGTGCTCTGGGAATTCGCGGTTGCTTCCACCACGCTCCATACTGACGCAATTGGAATCAAAAGTGTCGGCTGGTCAATCAACTGGTCAACAGCGTCAGCTGGCGGTAATCGGGGAGTGGCGAGCACCCAGCGCGCGGCTGTCGGCGTGTCATCATGCCGAATTTTTTCCCTGCTGCCAACACTCTGGTCCCAAGGAGCGGACAGCATACTGGAGCCCAATCATTTGTGCACCAGAGCGTTTGCAGCTGGTCTGATGGCCATTCCTACCGACCATCTCCCTTCCAGGGCCATCAAAAGCCGATGGAGACAAGCGAGCGCTCGGGGATTGCATTCTGCCAACAAGCACATTAGTTGCACGCTTCAACGAGCACATGACGCACCATCCATCGATCATCAGACTCGGCTTTGTTGCTGCTTGCTATCGATAAACTGCTATGCTGTGCCGTAAGAAACCACCGCCACCGGGTAAATAGGCCGTCGTTCTCGTCGGGGTTGGTGGTGCTGTCTGTTGTGGTGGAGATGATATCGCGGGTCATTTGGGTGCTGCTGTGGATGGTGCAATGTGAATGGCTCGCTGGGCCGATCGTTCGGGAAAGAATACCGCTGCACGGTGAACCGCTCGCAGACGAAGAATCTGGTCGCCAGCAGCGAGAGGTTGGCTCCGATGTGGAGGAACACCCAGCCGAGCAGTGCCATGCAGGCAACCGAGAGCGTGAACCCGACGGGGTCGCTCTGCACCGACACTTCGTCGATGCCGAAGCACTGGATTGGAACGGCGTAGCCGGTCGCGCAAGATACCACGAACGTGATTGGCGGCACAAGGAATAGCCCGACTGCAACGATGCTCACGGTCGCGACGCCGACTTTGACCGAGCAAAAGTACAGCAGCGCCATGAGCGAGAGCGGAGAGAAGCACGCCAACGTCGGGGCGAGCCGGTATCCCGTGAGCACGCCCTGGCCGTCGAACGGAGGGATGACTGCGTACATGAACTTGTCTGGCGGCGCCACGTAGTTGCCGAGCATCATGTCGAACTGCGCGAACGCGTACACGACGTAGAACAGGATCCTGAACACGAGGATGCCGAGGCAGCACATGGCCAGCGTCGACAAGCCCAGCGACGCACCGGACGTCACGACCGAGCAGGCAGCGAAGCCCAGGCACGCGTTGAGCAGGTGGAACATGGTGAGCCGGGCCGTGGTGCTCGCGAGCGCCTTGATACTGTCCGCCCTAGAGTGCCTATCCCTCCGCGGCCGTCTCTGAAGTAGGAGCCCTGCATCATTCTCGCTGCTCCTTCTATTGGGGAAGAACGGGATGGCTTCCATGTCAACGTCTCTCTCCGTCAAGACAACTCCGCCCCCTGGCACATATTCCGGAGGCGGCGGTTGCCAGTAGTGCCGCTGTCTCGGCGGCCACGCAGCTTGCAGGTACTGCTGATCCACGTTGACCGTGACTTCATACCCGCTTCTCGTCGTCGCAGGCTCCGGCTGGCCATACAACGGCGGGGCCGACGGCGCCATTTGCCTCGCGAACTCCAGCGGCGGGTGTCGGAGCTCGTGCCTTTCTTGTCGTCTCCAATTGACGCTTCTTCGACTGTCGCAGTCGTCAGCAACAGGTGCCGCGAACGGAATCCCAGTACTAAACGTAGGCTCTCTGCCGCTTCTTGGCTGCTGGAAACCCGCGTAGGGAGCTGCTGCTGCTGCTGCTGGCGGTCGACGCGTCGTCACTACGGACGCGTGGGGATTAAGCTGGATATCGAGATGTGAAGCAGCAGCGGCGCCCGTTCCTGGCATCGTCGCCGCCGCGGCTGGGACACTCATGGTGTTGACGCTTTCCCCCCAGTCAAACACCATGTAGATGACTTTTTGCCCCCCTGAAAAAAAATGACTTGGATAAAGTATCGGCCGATCCTTTTTGCAAGTCAAAGGCGACCGGTGACAACCTGCTGTCACCGCCGCGACCCTTGACGTTGTGGTTGACGTTGAAGGAAAGGGAAACCTACGAAAAAAAGGAAAGGGAAACCTGCACTTTCTCGGAAGGGAAAGCAAGGGCAAGCCTTCAAGACATGGCGACGCTGGAGGAGCTCGTGCCGGAGCTTGCGGGGGTCCTGGCGGCGCAGGAGAGCGCCATGGAGAACGTTGTGGCCACGCTCACCACGCAGGTGCGCGACTTGCTGCTGGCCAACGCGCGCCAGGCGCAGCGCGTGCAGCAGCTCGAGCGCTCGAACGCCACGCTGGAAAGTTCGCTAGTCGAAGTGCAGGCGAGCGCTCTGGCGGCCAAGCAGGAGACCGCAGAGCTCGCGGAGGCCCAGCGCCGAGTGGAATCGCAGCTCGTGGCCGTGCAGGCCGAGTCGCGCTCGGCGCTCGAGCAGTCGAGCGCGGCGGCGGAAACGATTAGCGGAGATGTCGCCAAGCGGCTCCAGAGTTATGTGGACGAGAGGATTGAGCAGGCGAGCGCTAGGATGTCGCCGGTGCAGGTGACGGGGGCACCGGTGGAGGAGGCCGTGCAGACGCAGCTTGAGCTGCTGGACAAAAAGTTTGACTACCTTTCGAGAGTCAAGATGGAGATCAAGGAGCTCACGCGCAAAGTGGACAATCAGGAGCAGGTTATTGATGGAATCAAGATCGGGATCGAGATGCTGTCAAAATCGATCGGCGCGGACGAGGGAAACTCGGACAGCGACGACGATGACGACGACGATGACGACGACGACAACGCTTCTGAAAGCGGCATGTCGGATGTGCAATTGCCGGTCAACGAAAATTTTGCTCCGCAGCCAACGCGGGTGCCGATGGAATTATCTCTTAGCCTCGATCGCATTGGACAGCCTCCGGAGCAAATCGAAGCAAAGCCTTCGTCTCCAGACCCTCCTACCGAAAATGTGCGTGCGATGGCCGTACCGCAAGCTCAAATCAGGCGGCTTGCCCAGCGACGGAGCTTAACGCTAGACGTTCGTAATGCGCTAGAAATTAAGGAAAGCCGTCGCAAGACACTATCCGCACGGGCTAAAATCTCCGGTCTACCAGCTGGTGAAGATCGGCAGCAAATCCACCCTATCATTGAGACCCCGCGGCATAACGAAACAACACCAGAACCTTCAATAAGTGAAAAGGAAGGGGAGGAAACCGACGAGCTGCATGTTGATTCAGCCAAAATCTCCGAACCCAGTGAAAAAGAAGATGGTACTCAGCAAGACAGCCTGGTTGAGGCTAGTACTAGAGAAACATCGGCATCGGCAACTGACGAAAACAGCTCTGCGGAAGTTGTAATTGAGGAGCAACCTACTGCCGAACCGGTTGTTGACAAGGATATGCAGGAAGTGGAAACTACTCCAGAGCCGCCGGAGCAGAGTGTCGAAGTACCTCTTGACCCCATTCCCATATTTGTTGAAGAAATCGCAGTGACATCTTTGCAGAAAGAGAAGGAAACGGAAAGGAGACCCTCACAGTCTACGTCCCGCTCGACGGTCACCATTGAAGAGGAGGAACCGGGTGATGGGGATACTTTGGTCGTCGAACCTGAAGGTATTCCCCCAAAATACAAGCAGCGCACACTATCCCACCAAAAGCAAGTGGAAGAAAATGTTGCTCTGTTTAATCCATCAGTGTCGTCTTCATCCGCCTCGTCGACGAGTCGCTCAAGTCACCCGTCCAGCAGTCGTTTTTCTCTTGTGCCGTCTGCGTCTGCAGTGTTTCGCTCTCGCCGGCAAGAACGCAACGCGCGCAGACAAACAACTTTAATTCGCAAAGAGTCCGAGTCTCACGCAGAAAAAATCGAGGCAACAGCCCGGACCCCACTGTCCTTTAACGAGAAAAGAGAGGCGTGGAGGCGTATTTTTTCTAAGCTTATCCAACTTCGCCGACTGCACATGCTGAACGGTATTAGCCCAGAAAAATCTCTTTTCCGGAAACAGAACATTTCGGTGGGTGCTCGCGTTCGAAGACTTGAAGAGACCTCTGTAGACTTGGAAAAAGCCATTGAGCTCCTTGAAAGCAACATCCACTTAAATGCACAGGGTATCCAGACTCTTGATGAGTTGTTGTCCCAGTATAGACTTACTACCAGCAGTAGTGTCCAGACCCTGGCTCAGGAGCAAAAGGCTCAGAGCAAGACGCTGCTAGAGATCGACGAGAAATTGGAGATTTTCGATCAAGAAGTGCGGAAAATGCGCACCAACAATCGACGTAGTAGTATCCAGAGCAGTGCAACCTCAAACGCCGCATTTGCAGCAGTATCTGTACAAGTACAGCAGCTCTCTGTACACGTGGGCGAACAAACCACAGCGCTTCAAGCGGCAGAAAAGCTTATCAAGCAAATAGCTGAAAATGATCTTCCCGCAGTTGGTGAAAAGGCAGACCAGGCTCTTTATGGATTCCGAATCGAAATTGAACGACGACTCAAAGACTGGGCAGTCGATAGTCGACGTTCGATCGAATCCTTGAGCGCCACATTGACAGAGACCAATCGCTCATTGACATTGAAAATGGACAACTCGTTCCACCGCCTGTATGATGACGTTCTGCAAATCACTAGTGCAGTACTTCAGAGTGCTGAGCATGAGCCGAACCACGGTTCCAATGGGATGCGTCACAGTCCCTTGAGTATTGGATTTGTCATGCTGCAGGACAGTTTGACGAAGCTCAGTGCACGGTGCCATTCAATTACAGAGTCTAACGAAGATCATGAAGCAGCAGCTATTACGCAGCAGGTAGTAAATTTCCTACATGAAGTAAGGCAGCTACAAGAGCAATCTACGAAATCTCAACCTCTATCGATGCCCACAACACTTGTAGACGGCAATAACAATAACGGAAGTCCCGATGCTCCGGCGAGTCTTTCCGCAGCATCTTCTAAGGGCTTTGAAGAACACTTAATTCAGATAACTAAAGCACAGCTACAATCATTAGAGCATATACTTTTGCACCAGGAGAATGCTGACTCTGAAAGAGAAAGCGAAGACCCTACTGAAGCTGACCTCACGTTATCACTTCGAGATGCTGTAGTACAGATTCGAGCTGTGCTTTTCTTCCTCCATCATTGTCGGCATAAATCAGATGAACTTGGAGATATTCAAGAGCTTCAAGCCGCGCAATCGGCAATGGCACAGGACATTACATCGCACAGTTTTGCAATCAACCAGGTTGGATCGACCCTCGCGATGGTGAAACTCATGAACACTCGGCTGGATTCATTTATGGAACTGTCATTTACGTTTGCCAAAGACGATGACGTGAAAAAATCGATCCAGGATATGATCAGCTCGTCTAGTAGCATGCGCGACAAGCTTGCAAAGCAAGTTGAGGACACGCAGCGAGAGACAGCTCAGCGCGACGCCATCCTTGAGCGCGACTTGAACCAGCTGATTAGTCGCGTCAACAAGAAACTAGACAAAGACGAGCTGCTATGGACTCAAGAGGTGCTTGAGCGCCAGCTGCAGAGCGTGGCCAAGGCATCTCTTGGCGAAGAAGATCTTGTTGACATCCACCGGCTGCTGCGACACAAACTCGACAAAACACAGTTCAACGAACTCCTTCAAGATCAGCGCGCCAAAATGATGGCTGGTGGCGGCGGCGAACTGATGAGTTGGCTCGGCGGCGGACAAGATGGAAACGCAGGGCGAGGTGGACCACTGATCGGTGCGAAATGTATTTCTTGCCAAGGAGAATTACCACCGACAAAGGCCATGATCAAGACGGTGGTGAAACAGGAAGTGCAGCACGAGATCGCTAAGGCAAAGACTCAGCACCAGGTGGCAGCAACTGTGCCACCAACCCCAGGCTTCAATGCTTCGAACCACCGAAACATGGAGAAGTTCAAGACCGAGATATTGCTAAACGCCTTGCAAAAGCAAGGCAAAAAGTGAATGACACAAAGTTGCGTAGTAGTTTAAATATGTTCAAAAGACGCCAGCAGTGACTAGGATCGACTGCAGGAGCTGCGACGCTATTTCCTTGACAAGAATCATGCTGTTCTCGTCCTGCGCAAGCGCGTGCACAACAGGGTGGAGGTTGTATTCGACAAGGAACTGGATAGGTGACGTGTGGGACTCGAAAAGACTCTTGAGGATCTTGAGCAGGTTCTTGCGCACGATTGCTTTCGGCACAAGGCGTACGCGTCGCAAAAGTTCCGTGACAAACAATCCATTGCGTCCGAACGACTGGTTGATGGGAACAGAACGACTCAAGATCTCGAGCGTTGGCTCAAGCAGATTCTCGAGCTCCGAGTCTTGAGCATTCTGGAAACAGGATACTAACTTCATCATGTTTGCTGGTAGCAACAACACATTCTCCATCTTGGCTGTGTCATGGGCTAGCCAAACGCTGATTGATTTGACTGCATCCATCTGCCAGTATGGATCGCTGAGGAGATCCAAGAATATCGAGGCCACACCGCATGACCACAGATGCGCGCGAGCTGTTGGAGACGCATGCGCTAAGTCGCAAAGAATAGGTAGTGCAAACTGCTTGAGCGGGCTACTGTCTCGGATAACCTTGATCAGAGACGGAACAATGCCAGCTTGTGCTGCATGTGTTTGCCGGTTACGGTTGATGCGGCACAGATAGAACATGGTCTGGAGCACAATATTTTCAACTTCTCGCTGCTTTGCATCAGACGCCGTAACAGAAGGAACTGTCATCGATGCTGTTGGTGGCAGCATCTCCACCTCTTGTTCATTCAGTAGGCGAACGAGGGTAGGAATTGTACCTGCACGATCTAACTTTTCCAGTGTTAATGGATCCATGCTCAGGTTTCGAAAGCATTTGAGAACTTTGACCATCGCGGCAACATAATCGTTCGAATGGCTAAATAACCGCACATACGTTTCCTCTCGTGGAGATCCATCTCCGCCCAAAAACAGCGTGTTCGCTCCCGGTCGCAAAGCCTTGAGCATGCCTTCTAGAACCGCACCATCACACATGTGTTCCTTCACAACACCATCTCCTTGAGAGAACAGCAGCAAGATATCACAGAAATTGTTCAGTTCTTCTACGGTCCAGTTTTCCCCTTGAGACTGACTGGATTGAGAAGATGAAGGAAGTCTGAGACTTCTGTTTGGATTCTGGTCACTCTCCAGGACAGCCACGGCCGACACGACTTCGTTGAAAACAGCGACAAATCGGCGCAGAAGCCCAGCCTTGACAAATAGACGGCAAATATCATTCTTCGGGATTGTTTGGAGGTTGAACACACTCAGTGTTCCGTCCAGCGCAATCCGAACGAGGTCGATTTCGCTACTACTTGAGCCAACCGAGTCTCTATCGAGGGTGAAGAAGTCAACAAGCACCGGAAGGCCACCGCAAGCGATAAACATTTGCAGAGTAAGTGTGCTTGTCTTGCAGCTCTGGCGAACAAATTTGGCGGCTTCGAGGCGGACAGCGAGCGAGCTATCCGTATCATTGAAGCCACCATAAGCAGAGCCATGATGCCATCCCGTCCCAGAAGAAAAGAGTGGATTGTGTTGCTTTGTAAGCTTGATGATCACAGGGATCAAGCCTACAAGTGCCAAGTTTTCTTGGAATTTTTGATTGTCTTCGACGATCTGAGGGAGTTATCAATACACTTGTTAGTAAATCGCATACAATCAAGCATCATCTAACGCACCATGTTGATAACTTTGAGCACTGCGTGTAACACGTCAGCCTTCTTCATTTCGAGTGCCTCCATGATGTTCGGCACAACACCGGGTTGTGACATCAAGTCACGCCGAATCGTTGCATGTGCGCAGAAAATCTCCTCCTGAACGTATGCAATCTAATTAGTCATCATTGATACAAATCCAGTCAACAAAAAGAAATGCTTACCAGGTTGCTGCACGCTTCCAAGATAACTTGGTCGTCCATGCTAGGATCCAGCAGCGACAACAGATCCACGACTCGAGCGGTCACTTTAAGATTTGCATCACGAATCGTTGAGTAGTCAAAATCGAGCTCGTCCCCGAAGATATTCTCTTGTTGCGAGCTTCCAAGCGATGACGAAGAATCGCGGAAGCCATTCCCAGATGAAGGTGGGGTGGTGTTCACTTGCAACACCAGACCTCGGTCAGCTGGAAGCACAATGCCCAACTCAAAGTCACCAGCATCTTCCTGCTCGTCCTGGAACTCGCTTAGTGTAAGTTTATTGGGAGAATTGTCCCTTCTCATCTCGTTTTGCTTCCGTGCTGCTGCCTGGACCAGCTCGTCTTCATCAAGATCGTCGAAATCAATTTCAGCATCGTCATCCTCCACAAACTCTTGCAACTTGGTAATTCGCTTAGTCTTCGGGACCAAGGCTGAGCGATCCCACGATCGTGAAGCGCGCTCGTCCCTGGATAGCTCTTCACGCATACCTGCTGATCGTGGCTCCGAGGATCTCGACGACGAAACTGGGGCTGATGTTTTAGACGTGTCTTCGTCATCCCATGCATCGTCAGCGAGTAGTGCGCTTGCATCTTCTGTAGAGAGCTTGAAGATATTATTGAGTGGTGTTGGAGGTGGAAAAGATGAGCTTGGTGTGGAGCTAGCACTTGCGGTCCATCTCGAGCTTTCAGTTGGGGCTGTCAATGACAACGGAGTTGGAGCTGCATCAACTTCAAATTCGTCATCCCAGTTCTCAGATTCCTCATCCTCTTCTTCAACGGGTACTGGTCGGCTGACTGGCTTGTTATTCGATGCGGGAGCACCACTTTCATTAGTCGTAGAGTTTTTCTCGTACAACTTGATTGTATTCAGCACGGCATTGCGGTCGTTTGTCGACGTGACATTCTCCGCGATCAGCTGCGTGCTCTGCTCCACTTTAATCTTCGGGATCTGCGCTATCCATGGGTGCTGCAGTAGCTCTATTGCGGAACTTCGCAGGCGCGGCTCTTTCATGAAGCATTTCATGATGAAATCGTGCAGAGCCTTGATTGAAAGCACAGTACAGCACAGTTAGCTAGTGCTTCGCGATTTTCCGTGTGTGAAATGTAAGTGTATACCGGTGATATCCGTTCAGGGAGAGGCGGGTGGTCGTCTTGCACGATGCGGAAGAGGGCCGCCATTGGCGCCAGATCAAAATACGGTGGCTTGGTCGATAGCAGCTCAATGATCGTGCACCCGACGCTCCAAATGTCAGATGAAGTAGACCATCCAGCCATCTCGATTACCTCGGGAGCCACTGGGCATCAAATTCGTAAGTTGCACGTCCATCATAACACATGAAAAGACGAAGAGAAAAATGCGCTTACTCCAGTACGGGGAGCCAACGACGTCGTCGGCCTTTTGCGTTTCGCTGAGCTTGATGGCGACGCCAAAGTCTGCGAGCTTAACCAGCCCGTCTTTGGTCGTGAGAATGTTGGCTCCTTTCACATCACGGTGCAGCACACCCTGCTCGTGCAGGTACGCGAGTCCGCGCAGCACCTGCGTGATGTACATGGCCACCAGCGTCTCGGATAGCGAGCCGAACCGCTTCACGAACTGTGCCAGCGAGCCGTTCTCCATGTACTCTAACACAATGTACAGGCACGCCTGCGTCTTGATCGTGTCGTGGTACTTGACAATGTTTTCGTGGTTAAGCTTGCGCAGCAGGCTGATCTCGCTCTCGATCGACAGCAGCTCGTCCTTGTCAATGTCCCGCAGTGACACCTGCTTGATGGCCACTGACCGCCCGTTACGCAGGTCCAGCGCCGCGTATACGACGCCAAACCCTCCCCGCCCAATCTCCGACCCAAGTTGCTGTCATCACCGTATAGAAGTACAACGCATGGTACACGACACACGGTAAGCCGTGAAACAACTAACCTCTACGTTGTACCACAACTAACGCACATAATGGTCGCCCACGATACGCACGAGGTCCTCGGCGCGCCTGGAGGAAGCTGCAGAGCCCGTCGGCCCGCCAGCCGCCAGGCCCGCGGGCCCGCGAGCCCCCGGCGACCGCTTGCTGCTGCTCATGGGCGAGTGATCCACATGCCCTTGGGCAAAAATTTGGGGAGCTACGTGAACCTAAGCGAGAATATGGTAGTAAACTTAAATGGATTTTAATTTTTTACATATACGACCTGTATCGCTGCAACTTGAAGTGGGATGGATACACCGGGAAAGGATCATCTCGAACCGCGGAAGAAGGCCCCAGCGGCGCCCGCGCTTGTAGTTGGGCGGATTGAGTGGTCTACGGGAGTGTCTGATAGAGACAGCACCTGCGTGTTGTCGTAGAACGTCACGCTCTCCTCGAGCGAGTCCTCGGGCAGGTAGATGTTGCTCGACTCGGCCTCGACGACGTCCAGGTCGTCTGTGAAGAGCATTGTCTGTGTCATGTTAGCGGCGGCGGCTGCTGCCTCGGCTTGCTCGAATCGCTTGCGACGCAGTCGGCGGTTGTCGAGCGACCCGGAGAGGTCCAAGTCGTTGCTATCATCCAAGAGCTCCAGTGGAGGAGCTTGCCTAAGGACGCCGTTAAAGATGAGCACGTCATCCATGAAGATCTCAAACTCGCGGACACCGCGGGCCGGAGTCTTGCTGTAGTTCCACAGGCGGATTTTGGAGATTGTCACGGGCTCGTTGAAGAACAGCACGAGCTTGTTGCTCTGGGCCGGCGTGAAAGGTGCGAGCCACATGTGACGGTCATCATACGTGCTGTTGACGCCGTCGTAGAGCTTGTCAAGCGTGCGTACATCATGACTGGCACCGGGTTCTTTCAAAATGTTAATGTCGCGTGGTTGAGCATCGATCATTTCCGCGCTTAGATCGATGAGAGTGTTGTTTCGGCCATAAAGCTCCACGCCATTGAGCCCAAGGTAATGTTTGTCTCCCCATGTCGACAAAAAGACAAACTTGACAATGTAGCCCGTTGGGAAGAGCGGTGTTTGGTACTGCTGGAATAACTCCGATATTGGTCGCATCGCCGACATCGACCGGCTGTTTGTCCGATTGTTGGATAGGGTAGCATCAACGTACCGGGATGAAGCTTCTACTGAATCGTTCGATTCCTTTCCACGTGTGCAGTGACTATTTGAAATGGTTTGCTCTTCTGGCCCCGGTTGTGTAGAACTTTCAGATGATTGTTGGTGCTTTTCAGGGCGACCATGTGCCGCTAAAACATCTTTGTGTAATGATTTTGACGTCGTTGACTGGTGCGGCTGGCTACGAAAGTGCAAGAACTGCCCAAAGTCGAAATCGGTGATGTTGCCTGGTGCCTTTCGAAGCGAAAAACGAGCGTAGCTGACACCATCCACCACCAACGTGACCTGTTTTACACCCTTGAAAGAGTCCTCGAGCGAAGTATTGTAGTTCCATACTTTGAGAGCTCGCAATGCGGTTTTTGCTCCAAAATCGATGGTGATCGCTCGTGAGGCACCCAGGGCGTCTTGCAATCGACTGCACCACATCTCTCTCGGGTCTATCGAAACATGTCGAGCTCCATTTGTCTTAATGAGATGCTCAAGTGAAGCCAGTCCAGCGCTATTATTTGCTCCCCCAATAGATATAGCAGCCGAGTCCATCTTCAGCGGATTGTAGTTACCATCCAAGAACTCAATGCCAGCAACGCCAATCTCGTACGGATCGCCCCAGTTTGCTTCGAGCACAATACTCACTCTTTGACAGTAGAGCGGGCGTTCATTCATCATTTGATCCGACGCGATTGGCGCTGTGCATGGCCGTAGAGGTGGTGAAGCCGCGTCGACATCAAACGAGGGTATCTTGAGACCTTTGGGCAATGGAGTTACGGGAGCATAGGCTGTCGCCGCAGGATTGCTGCTCCCAGCTCCGTCGTTGCTCGACACATTTACATGCAATCCACCTCTGGATGCTGCACGGCTTGATCGATTACCGGTTTTTGGCCGCTCCAGAGTACGTGAGTCAGCCCGCTCGCCAACTGTATCTCCGTCACCATTTGTTTGACGGCAGCTTGATCCTCCAGCAGCGCTTCTCGCAACATTTTGCTGCTTGTCGTACTTTTCAATCAAATCAAGAATCTGCGCGTTCATGGTGAAAAGGATGCATTCATGACACGCATCCACATCTTCAACAACGCTCCCAGGCGCGCGTTGGATTTCGCCTTTGAAAATGGGTTTCCCGTCCAGAGAGATTTCGACGTAGCGAGCACCGCGGTACGAGTGAATCCGAGTCGTGTTGTAATTCCACACGCGTATCATCGAAAGTGCCAATGGATAATCAAGATCGACGTAGATGTAGTGATTTTGTCCGCGAGTAAAAGGTGCGAGCCACGCATGTAGCTCGTCACATGTGAAGTTGTGACCATCCACGAGCTTGTCGACTGTCCGCGGGTCTAACCGATCCCCGTGATCGAGAACGTTTAGGTCAGGAGGGTCAGCAGAGAGCTGCTGATCAACGTCAGACAAATAAATTGCGTGCCCGGTGTGGTCAAACAGCTCGATGCCCATCAGACCGACATAGAACGGATCCCCCCATGTAGACAAAATGTTGAAGACAAGATGCTGTCCGCGTGGTAGCTCAGGAATCCTGAAAAGCTCGGTCATTGAAATCGTTGCTGTTGGCGGGTTTGATTTTATTGGGAGTTGCTGGTCTTTTTCTGCCACCGGCTTGATGTCCAGTCTTTTCTTCACTGGGATCTTCGATGGCGCTGAATTGGACATGTCCATCAAACAATCCATCTCGTCGTCGTCGATTGACGCGTCAGGTTCATTCTCCTCGATGAACTCTTCGATATTGACAAAGTGAACGTTTCCTGCAAATGTAGAGGCTATCAACAAACTACCTGTTTACCCTTCAAGTCACAAAGGCATACCTTCAGGGTCAGCAAGTGTTCGCATCACGGAAGTTTTTGTCGACAACTCGCGACTGCGATTCGTCTTGTCGAAAAACTCAAGCGACCGAAGTGACTCCATGAGCGACTGCTTCACGCGTCTGCCCAATAACCAAATCATTCAAGTCAGACGCGGACACTTCCACGCATGAAAAACTCGTTCAAACCTCGTCTTCTGGTCTGGTGGTTGCTGTCTCCCTCTCGGTCTCGCTCGCCTTGGCGCTGCATACACCGATTCTTTGGCCACAAACTCTCCTGGCTCGTTCAAGTCTTTGTGCAGTCCAATGGGAGCGCGTGGGCGAACTGCTGCCACTGACGGTCCGCTCGGCTGCTGCTGCTGTTGCTGTTGCTGCTGCGTTGCCGACCCTGATGCCGAACTGGCCGCAGCTGTGGAATTGTGAAAAATCATTCCATGCTGCTTGGTTGCTGTAGCGCGAGAGTCGATGAACTCGACGTTAGACCGGCGCGGACCCAGCGCGGGCACCTTGGGCGCGTGGTTCGAGTCGCTACTGAGCCACGAGGGCACCGACTGCGGCCGCATCGCCAGCTCCAGCTTCGCCAGCGCGTCCAGCATCGGCTGCTCATCCATGATTGACGACGCTAAACAAGCACAAGTGGCTGCAGCTGCGTCGGTGAAGAATCCGTTATCGTCGTTGAGAATAGTTAGCAAGTGGTTGCCGACCGATTTAGGCGCTCATTCACATGCGATAGCTTAGGTTGTGTGGATACCGCGACGTTCATGCTGCTGTGCTGCATCGCCAACTCGCTCAAGACCAACACACGGAGCAGATTGTTTTCATTGTTGTGTGAACAAACAGCACCATTCATGAAGGAGACCGTCATGAATGATGCAGCGCACTTCAACTTGACATGGGTACGAACGACTCGCACCGTCGTGTTTCCGCTATATCCGAAGGTGTCCAGCCTTCCTTTACAACAATATCGCCAATATGGTCAAGCCGCTGAACCAGGAGTGGCAGTTGTTCGGGCGCCGGTACCGCGTGGAAGGCGCCAAGGGGGACAAGGTCAACTGCAACGCGTGCCAGAAGCAGGTGTCGGCCGCTGTCAACCGCCTGCAGTCCCATCTGCGCAACTGCCCGGCCCGCGCCTCGCTTCCGGCGCCATTCAACCTCCCAGTGGCCAAAAAGGAGGCCACTACGGGCCAAAATGACAGGCTGGAGGCGTCAACGGAGCCTCATGGGGGTGTAGTCGGGGCCGATGAAGTCACTTCAGCTTCCCAGCAAGAAGCAGTCCAACCTGTGAAGCGACAACGACTGTACTCACCTGGGAATGAAGCTACTATGCCCAAGACACAAGTGCGCGCGACTGCGGCCTCTTCGAGCATTGACGAGCTGCTAACTGGGCTGTCGCCGTCGGTGTCGCTGGCTGCCCACTCGTCGACGTACACCAAGAGGAGGCTGGAGATTGAGGAGAGGCGGCTGGAGCTGGAACTCAGGAGGGACCAGCGGGAGGAACAGAGAGAGCAGTTGGAGATGGAAATCCTAGAAACCAAGGCCCGACGAGAAAAAGTGGAGCTGAAAAACGCAGAGGCTGACGCGAGAATGCAGCGCATTCGGGTGGAGAAGGAGGCGTACGAGTCCAAGGTGATGCTCGCGCTCTCGCGCAAGCAGCTCTTGGACCAGGGCGTGGCTCAGGACGAGATCGACCGCATCCTGCCCATTTCGACGGCTGAGGAAAGCGTAGAGACAGCTGCAACTCTCCGCTCGCACCCAGGGGCAGCCTACTCGATTGTGAGCAGACACCATCATGCTGCAACCGACTGCTGATCGATCCTTGATGTGCGGTATAATTCTCCTGAGGGCTTCTCGAGAGAGGAAAACCTTGGGGCGGTGAAAGTCAATTGCAGTGTGATATGGTGTTCTGTTTTCAAAAGCTCAAAAAGTTCCTACGTTTTCCTACATCCTCAAGTGGCCACTCATCGCCATCACCACCACCACCACCCAGATAAATACGCGTACACTGCAGCGACTAGAGCTCAATGTACGACCGTACCGAGTCCATTGCCTGGTAGTAGTTGTCGCTGAAAATATGCCGAGACGTCACGCGCGTCGACCCGACATCGACCGAGTTGGCGATCGTGTACGCAAGAGATCCGAGTCGAAGCATCACGTCCTGCGCGGTTGGCCGCATGTACGGGCTTTGGGCCCAGCATTCGCGGATGATGTCGACAAACTCGGGTGGTGCACGCCGAAGTAACACTGGCGGGAATTTCGGGCGCTCTCCTGCCGCCACCAATGATCGGACCTGATGATCAAACGCAATGTCGCCAAATGGTACGGCGCCATTCGTCAAGATTTCCCACAACGACATGCCGAAGCTGTACATGTCTGTTTCGCGGTTGAATCGGCACTCGTTTGGGTTCTGCATGACCTCGGGAGCGTTCCATCGCCACGTGCCGGCGAAAGTGGTCAAAGTTGACGCGCCGATGTCGAGTCCACCACGGGTTGAGAGCATCGTCAACTTCTTCGTCGTAAAATCCGTTGCGATGCGCGAGATGCCAAAGTCCTGCATGAAAATGGTTGTCAGTGTTATCGTCAGTAAAGCTGCGATGAATATGACGATCACGAACCGAAATCTTGGCTGTCCAGTCTTCGGTCACTAGAATATTGGACGCCTTTAAGTCTCGGTGCAAGTAGATCGGGTCGCGGTTGTGCATGAATGCAAGGCCCTTGGCAGCCTCAAAAGCCAGCCGGACCTTTGTTGACCACTCCATGAGCGGGTTCGCTTTGATCACATCTCGCAGCGAGCCGCGCGAGCAAAATTCGCTTTAAACCACAACAACACAAACACATTCGTCAGACCCCACAAAGCCTGATATCCATGCTGCCGACCAACGTACTTTACGAGACACACGCTGCCCTTGTACATGCCGAGCTTGATGAACAGCGTGATGTTGGGGTGGCAAAGCTTCGACGCCAGCACTGCTTCGTCGTAAAATTCGGACTGGATCTCCGACATGTGCGTCATGTACAGCTCCTCCGCATCCTCCGGCACACCCTGTAGTCGAATGCATTTCATGGCGACCGTAATGCCGAGCCACTGCGCCTTGTACACGATGGCGCTCGACCCTTCTCCGATCTTGACGACGGGTCCCTCGGTCACCATCTCGACCATCGGTCCGCTGAGCGGTCCATTGGAAGACTCTGTCATGAGCTTCGGGTCGTCATCCTTCTCGCTGCTGTGGTCCGCTCGCGAGCAGCACGGCAGACTCGTGCCGAAGAGAATCGCGTTGGCCACTGGCAGTAAGTAGTTGAGCGACTCGGCCACGATCCCGGCCGCGACTCGGTCCCTCCAGCAGAGCAGCACGACTGCGTACGGCAGCGTGAAGGCCGTCGCACAAAGGCAGTAGCCCGTCAGTCTCCGGATGACGTTCCGCCCATGAGCATTGTCGTTCATCCTCGTGTGCGTGGCGAAGCGCACGTTGGAGGCGACGACGATCAGCAGCGCGGCCTGCATGACGAGTAACAGCAGCGCGTTCATGGCGTACGCGATCGGAACCCCCGCGAGCCCGGGGAGGCTGGCGTGCATGCAGCCGTAGACGAGCGAGATGAGCACCGAGACGAGGAAGCTGCGCGGCACGTGGAGCGACTCGACGTTGCCCACGCGCATGAGCAGCGACAGGTTGGTGATCCAGTAGAGCGACATGAAGAAGCAGAAGCGCGAGAGCAGCGAGATGCCGAACTGGGCCGCCGAGATGTCTTCACCTTCCTCGGCTTGACCCTGACCGCCTTTCTCGTAGAGCCCGTAGTACGAGTACTGCACGTGCTGCTTGAGCGCCTCGAGCGCGCTGAAGCTAAAGTCGCTGAGCCCGATGACGCACAGCAAAAAGTCGGCCACGCGCCGCTTGAGCCGGTGCAGCGTCATGGCCTGCACGAGCAGGAAGAGCGCGGCCACGCTCGCCATGATGAGCAGCGACCACGGAACGTACAGCCAGCAGCCGAGCCAGCCATCGTCGCTCCCATCGCTGTCTGCAGCCGCTCGCAGCGCCATGGGCAGCCGGTCGAGCGCTTCGAGGGCTTCGCTTGTCGCCTGTAGTAGCAGCTAGAGAGAGAGAGCGCCAGCTTGGTGGCGTCGGTGGCGCTCCTCGGTTCAGCCAGAAGTGCGGTCGCTCCATGTTTCTCATTGGGGGCGTTTTGTATGGGCGTTTGTATGGAAAGATCACGCCATGTTTTGTATTTGAATGGAAGGATGCGCGGCTGAGGAATGGAAGTGTACTACGGTTCGCAATTTTTTTATTTTATTTTGTGGCTGCAAGTATCACAGAGCACGGTTGGGGAGCATAAGAGCAAGAGATACACTTGGAGTTTGTATTCAGACGGTTGAAGGGCGGAAAGACGCATTCTTTTTTATAGCGCACGCGCTCTACAAGTGTGAGGTTTCCCTTCACTTCAACGCGATCTAGTGCTTGGTCGAGAAAGGACATGGGAGCTCATTGTTGCTTGCTGGCTAGCGCTGTCTAGCGACGGCGCTCATGCTCTTGCTAGCAGCGCTAGTGACGCTATGTAAGACCGTGTTGTTCTGCGGTTGGAGCCAAGCTAGCAGGCATGACCAATGCACTTACCGCCTCCCAAATACTGCGGGTTGCCTTGACCTCGTTGCACTTTCGCGTTCGAAATTCGCGGTCGCCAAGGGCTCACTTGGCGATTTCCTCGGTCGGGCTCACTTCTCTCTCATTGCCAGCTCTCAAGCACAAGCTCAAGCCATTCCAGCTCAAGACTTTCCAGCTCCTCCATGAGCGAAGGCCAGAGCTACGGACGCACGTCGTGCTTTGCGGTGGCGGCGTGCTTGCTCGCGGCGCTCGGCGGCTTCCCCATCGGCTACGACTTTGGCGTCACGCGGCGTGTGTTAAGCTCGGACTCGTTCCTCGCCGACTTTTGCGTCGGCTACGGCAAGAACACGCCCAGCGCCTGCAAGTTCAGCCCCGAGCAGACCGAGGTCTGGCTGTCGTTCGCAGCGCTCTACAACGTTGCCTACTATGTCGGCTGTGTTGTTGGCGCGCTGTCCGGAGGCTGGCTCGCAGATCGCTTCGGACGTCGGCCGACCATGGGCGCTGCTGCGGTTGTATACCTGCTCGGCGCGCTCTGCCTGGCCATTGCTCCTGTTCGAGGACACCACGTCGTTCTGCTGAGCCGACTTGTCCAGGGCGTGGGCTCCGGCAAATCCTCGGTCGCCGTCCCAATCTACACGACGGAGATCGCACCAAGCAATCGGCGAGGAGCTTTCAGTGGCTTGATACAATTTGCGGTTATGTCGGGGCTACTCGCTGGGTTGGGGCTTCCAGAAGTATTCGTCGACTTTACGGGCTCGGGCGAGCTCACGGCCTGGCGATTGAATGTCATCTCGACGATGGTGCCTCCGCTGGGCGTGGCTGTTGCCGCATTGCTTCTACCGGAGAGTCCTCGGTGGATATATCGCCACAAAAGCCGTTTTGCTGCTGCTGTGGTCCTGCACCGACTTGTGCCGACGTCGCCAGTCACGCAAACTTTGGACATGATCGACGACGACATCACTCACGAAGCGCTAGCCAGCCAAGACCCGAAAGCATCGTCTGGGTGGAAGGCGTTGTGGCACGCCCCAGGCTCCCGTCGCCGGATGGTTGCAGTGATGGTGGCTCTTGCTTTGCAGCAAATGGCAAGCCTGGCAACGGTGTTTTCTATTGCCGGCGCTGTCTTTACGGGCAAGTGGGGTATTGAGAGTGAGCACGCTCTGATCTTCGCAATCGCAGCCATTGGACTCGTCATGACTGGTCCTTCGTTGCTGTGCATCGACTCGGTTGGACGCCGTGCGATGCTTATCATGGGATCAATCGGCATGTGTTTGGGGTTCCTGGGTGCGGGGCTCGGATTGAGTCTCGGCTGCCACGGCGCTATCGGCACTCAAACTCTCGAGTGCAGCTCACCAAGCAGCATCATTTTCTTCACGGCAGTGGCATTTGCCGTCGGCATGTACTGCACTTCGTGGGCACCCATGAGCTGGGTGTATCCCGCCGAGATTTTCCCCTTCCGCACGCGCGCTCGAGCAATGTCGATGGCTGCAATGACATGCTGGAGCGCTTCCACACTCATGATGCACGACGTCGCAGGCGATGATATCCTTGTGGTAGCTGGTGTCTGCTACCTTCTCGCGCTGCTGTGTGTCGGAAGCGGAGTACTGGGTTATGCCTGCTGCGTCGAGACGAAGGACGTCGAGCTGGAGAAAGTCATGGAGCTCTTTCCCAACGACTGCGAAGCTCCACAAAAATCGGCGGACATGAGCGCACCATCGATGGGCGACTCGGGGATCCCATACTGCTTGAACCCGAGGGCCTCGTCGCTCAGCAAGGCCCCCAACTTCCCTTGAGGCACGCACAACCCGATGTGTCAAGCAAGCACAACCAACACCAACGACACGTATACTAGCGAGCGGTATTCGCAGTATTGTAGGTAGACGAAGCACTCAATTCTCTCCCTTATCGATTTTCTCGAGCCACTTTCATGACGCTTTCCTGGTCCTTGCGGTCTTCCACTCACGGCTTCAGGGTGAACAGTCGGAACGAGCGCGTCGAGTCCATAGTCGAGCCCGAGATCGCGACGTTCTCCGTGACCGTGAGCCCCGCCTTCTTGAACGTCGCGAGCAAGTCGCTCTCGTACGTGACGGTGCCAAAATCGATGGTTGTCAGGTACTTGAGCAGCGGCTTGCCGACCTCGACGACCTTGGAGCGCTGCGTCTGGATCGTTTGCGTCACGTAGATGTATCCCCCGGCGTTGAGCATGCTCGCCGCGTGGCGGAGCGCAGCCACGGGGTCGGGCATGATCATAAGCGACGAGCTGAAGTACGCGCCGTCGTACGGGCCGCCCTTGAAGTCGTAGATGGACGCGTGGCGCACGCTCACGCGGTCCTTGAGCTCTCTCTCAGCGATCAGCGCGCGGCACTTGTCGACGTAGTCGGCGTCGTAGTCGACGCCCTCGACAGAAATTCCCTTGGACACCAACAAGTCGCGGTTATTGGCGAGCGCCGTGCCCGTGCCGATGCCCACGTCCAGCAGCTTGCTGCGCTTCGGCAGGCGGTACAGCACCTCAGCGTACCAGCCCGTCGTCAGCCGCACGATCAGCGCGTCGTACACCTTGGCTCTCGCCAGTCGCAGCGCGCCGACGGCCACCACAGCGCCGACAACTACCGCCACAGCCGTCGCCAGCAGCACTTGATTCATCACTTCCACGTTAGCTGTGTGAAGTTCCGTTACTCGCTTGTTCGGCGTGTTGGGTGTCCACACGTAACAACCTTCGGGCGACAATGATTGTCAGTTGATTGGCAAGCAAAGAAGAATGCTGCAGCTCGATGACGACGGCCAGCGGCGCTGGTTCCCGCCCAGTGCGCCACCCCTGACGCCTCCGTCGCCCCTGGAAGGCTTTGGAGCTAATAGATGGGAAGAGCGCGAGTTCCTGGCGCGTCCACCGCCAGTTCCGGCGTTTTTAGAGCCCCCACAGCCTCCAAGCGACTTCCAGCAGTATCCAGGCGCGTTTTATGGCACTGTGCCGCCTCCCCGCCCTCCTGTGGCGTTCGTAGCTCGCCCAGTTCACGACCGCCCGCTCACTTTCCACCGGAGCGTCGATATCTCGACAGGGAGAAGCAGCTACAGCCTCGGATGGGCGTTCTCGGCCATGGCGCGCTTCATGCTGCTGCTGCTATTCAATGGCGCGAACGGAGTGCTCGCTTTGGTGGGGGCGGCGGCTGTGTGGGCTGGCGTACTGCTGTCGATCGCGATGCTGCCGCTCTGCGGGTTTGGCATCGTGCTCTTCCACACGATGATGAACGTTGCGTGCTACATTTGCCAGGCGGATGTGGTGCTGCACAATGTCGTGGCAGACGCAGACCACAAGATCCGCTTTCCAAGGCCAACGGACGAGTACGAGTCGCTGCTGCCGATTCGGGCGACCAGACCAGGCAGAAGCGCACTGGAGTGGGGCGAACAGGGCGTTCAAAGCTCGCTGCGGTTTGAGAAAACGCTGCATGAGCCCTCACCACGCGCCGTACTCGCCATCATCTATCTTACCACGGTTGCTGCATACTGTGGAGGAACTCCCTGACATTTTATAAATTACTTTCACTTCATCACGTATTTACTCAAGATACAACCTCTGCTAGCATGTGGTTGAATGCTTCAACTTTAGGGTACTCGATCAACACCAGAACACCTG
>JAASGX010000273.1:0-29331 GCA_023334415.1 Phytopythium chamaehyphon | reverse complement strand
GCGGATAAAAGCATCATTACATCCTGAGTGCGTGAATGCTCTCATCCACTCCGTAATGCAGCACTCATCATCCATTCATCTACTGTCCCTGAAGGCATCTACACCACACAACATCAAACACGGAGCGCCCTCTGAGTGGCGCGACGCTACTGAAAATGACTGCAGCAACTGTCGCCTTGGCACTTGACTCACGCTCGCGCTTGCTGAAGGCTTATTCCTCTCGCATCGGCCTGCCCCTCGTGCATCAGTGCTCGCCATGAAATGCCAGTGCAAGCCGCATGATGAGGCTAGAAAACAAGGATGTCTGCTTTGCGTCTGTCTGGCCGTCGTGCTTGTCCATCGTGGCCTCGATCTTGATTCGCGCTGCTTTGACCGCTGCCCAATCACTCCTTTCCATCGTGAATGCACCATTGCAGATGACGAATCTAGCTACCTTGGCCTGGTCAAACCAACACCACCGGCCTCGCACAAAGAACCCCCAGCCTCGCCGCCTTGATGGGCGTCAAAGTGTCTGACGTGCTCCTGGTTGGTGCATCCAAGCGGCTGATAGACGCGCGCCAAGCGTTGAAGTTCGCCCAGTGTCCTGGGCGGCAACCGTCTTGGCGATGAAGTTGCCGCCGCCAACTGCGACGCGCCAGCGGATGCGCAATCCTCCTCTGAACTGCAACATCAGCGTGCTAACACGCGACGAGGCATCTACCTACGGTCGAGGCTGCATCGCGTCGCGGAAGCAGCGCGAGGAGCGCCGGAAGCCACCTGCTGGCGTCCGATCTCGCAGGATGCGCGCGGCCGCATCGCGCCCAGGACGAATTCCTGTGGCCAGTCCGCGTTTCTGTCCTCTCGGCGCGTTGATTGGTCGAAAAGACGAAAGTCGTGTTTCTGCGCCTCGCGATTGGAGGATATTGTCGCGTCACCGCCGCCCCGTCTATAGGAGTGATTCGCATGAAGCTATGGCGATCCTGCCAGTCCGCAACTCGCGCCCAAGCCCCCAGACCTCGAGCCCTCCAGCCCCAGCCCAGCCCAGCCCAGCCATGCTGCCCGCCCGCAAGCTCGTGCAGGCCGCGCGCGCGTCGGCGTCGCAGCAGGCGCGCTCCATGGCCGTCTTGACGCGCGAGAGCATCAACCCGCGCATCCTGAACGCCGAGTACGCGGTGCGCGGGCCGCTGGTGCTGCGCTCGGTCGAGTACACGAAGCGGCTGGCGCGCGGAGACCACTCGCTGCCCTTCGACCGCGTCATCCCGTGCAACATCGGCAACCCGCTGGTGCTCAAGCAGGCGCCCATCGAGTTCCACCGGCAGGTGCTCGCGCTCGTCAACGTCCCGGGGCTCGTCGACGCGCCCGAGGCGCGCAAGCTCTTCCCGCCGGACGCCATCGCGCGCGCCAAGTTCTACATCGACAACATCCCCGGCGGCACGGGCGCCTACGGACACTCCAAGGGCACTGAGGTCGTGCGTGACGAGGTCGCCGCCTTCATCCAGGCGCGCGACGGCGGGGACGCCAAGTACGCCGCCGACCCCGAAGACATCTACCTCACGGACGGCGCCAGCCCGGCCGTGCAGAACTCGCTGCTCGCGCTCATCCGCGACGAGAACGACGCCATCCTCGCCCCCATCCCGCAGTACCCGCTCTACTCGGCTGCCATCGCGCTCAACGGAGGCACGCTCGCAGGCTACTACCTCGACGAGTCCAAGGCCTGGGCGCTCAACGTCCACGAGCTCGAGCGCGCGCTGCACGAGGTGCGCGCGGCCGGCAAGACGGCGCGCGCCATCGCCGTCATCAACCCGGGCAACCCCACGGGCCAGGTGCTCTCGGAGGACAACCTGCGCGACATCGTTAAGTTCTGCCAGCGCGAGAACCTCGTCATCCTCGCTGACGAGGTCTACCAGGAGAACATCTACGCGCAGGGCAAGAAGTTCGTCTCGTTCAAGAAGGCGCTGCGCGACATGGGCCCCAACTTCGACGACGTCGAGCTCATCTCGTTCCACTCGACCTCCAAGGGGTTCACGGGCGAGTGCGGCCGCCGCGGCGGATACATGGAGCTCGTCAACATCAGCGAGTGCGCCAAGGAGCAGTTTTACAAGCTCATGAGCGTCAACCTCTGTTCCAACATCGAGGGCCAGCTCATGGTCGGACTCATGGTCAACCCGCCCAAGCCTGGTGACTATTCATTCGAGAAGTACGCGTCGCAGCGAGACCAGACTCTCGAGTCGCTCAAGCGCCGCGCGGTCAAGCTCGTCGCAGCCTTCAACAAGCTCGAGGGCGTCACGTGCAACGAGACCGAGGGCGCCATGTACACGTTCCCGCGCGTGCGTCTGCCCAAGAAGGCGGTCGAGGCTGCCGAGAACGCGGGTCTCGCGCCCGATGCTTTCTACTGCATGCAGATGCTCGACCAAACGGGTATCGTGGTTGTCCCGGGCTCGGGCTTTGAGCAGGAGCACGGTACGTGGCACTTCCGCTCCACGATCCTGCCTCCGGAAGAGGACGTGGATGAGGTGATCCACAAGACGGCCGCGTTCCACGCATCTTTCATGGACAAGTACCGGTGAACAAGAGTTAGCTCCCTTCGCGTGAAAGTGTGAGAGCAGAAACATGTATTGTCGAGAGGCAAGAGTTAAATAGTGAGCACCGTTCGTCAGCGTCGTCAGCGCTTGGCCATTGGAGGCGCCATGCTTTTGGGTTTCATGGCAGCGCTAGGTCCTAGCATGCTACCCCCACCACTTGGGACACCTAAATCCCCCAATCGGTTTTTGATGCCCATACTTCCACCGCTACTCATTCCCCCTGAAGTCGAGCTCGGAGCGCTCATCGGAGGTGCTGTTGGAGTCGGCGCAATGCTGGAGATAGACGGCTTGTTGCCCCCAGAAGGGCTGTTCTCCCGCTTGGCAGGAGCGGAAGGGCGAATAATCGGGATCTTGGTGATAACACCCGAATCTTTTGGTAAACCTGAAATACCTCTAACAGACCCGGTGATTGTCTTGCCGGTCGAAGGTCCAAGTTTTCCTGTGGATCCCATTACTTTGAGGCCTTGAGGAGTCTTGGCGCTACTAGGTGGCCGAGCAGTTGGGCAGTTCGGGAGCGTCGTCAGGGATGGACTAGGCTTCCCCATGCCATTTGACGTCTTCGTTACACTCTTGCCGCCTCGACCTCCATTATCATTCTTGAGGACCATTGACATCGCCATTGCGCTGCTGCTACCAGATCCCACGCCCATCGATAGTGCACTCGGTCCCATCGAGCCGCCATTACCACCACCAGCTCCGTTGCTACCAATTGACCCGTTCCCTGATCGATCACGACCAGTATCCTTGCCTTGAGATCGAGTTACCTTGTTGACGAGATCGAGAGACTTCACACGGGCTCGTCGAACAACTTGTCCGTCTTTACCCACGACTAAAGTGTACTCGAGCATACTAGACCAACGAGCATCCGCAGAAGAATCTTCATGGTCGGACATCATCCCGAGAGCTTCCTCCTCATTCAATTTTCGTTTGTCCTCTGAATCTTCGTGCGACCGGCGGTGTGAAGGGCTAGAGTATGGCTGTGACGGAGGCTGGGGAGTCAGAAAACGCCCAATATCACTGGCGTCAACCGCCTGGCGTACTTCTATCATGGTATATACTACATCTCGGTCACAGTCCTGGGTAGCCTCTTCTAGAATCTGGTTTATACGCTCGTGCATCTTGTCATCAGCGGTATGAGAGAGCACATGTTTCCACAATGGAACGAGAGATACGGCCTTCAGACGCACATTTGGCACAGGGTCGTCGAGGAGATCTATAGCTATGTCTATAAAGTTGAGGCGGCAATATTGCCGGCTGTTGAGTGAGGTTGCAAACACACACGCTTCAAGATATAGTAAGCGCCGCCAATAACTCTTGGAGTGTCCGTATTCCGTCCGTAACTTGCTCAGCAGTGAGTATCGATGGCTCGCGATATCATTGCAGCGAATACACTTCAGCAACGTCTGTATAGCCGACAGTTGAACCGGTCGTGCGCCGTCTTCAATTAGATCGAAAATGATTGGGATGATCATCTCATACATTTGTACAGATGAGAACCAAGTGAGAAACGAAGCGAGTGTCTCGATGAACACGAGTTGGTCACGATTTCGGCTCGCGGGTAAAATACTATGATACTGAATGATAGACTTGATCGCCATGTCTAGTAGCGCCGCCTACATTGTAAAGTGACAATTAATTCGTAGTATGGGGAAATTGGCAGTTTGATTCCGTACCTTTTGGTCCTCATCGTTGGGGCAAAAGAGATGTGGAAGTATATGAGGAACCCGAGCGATGGCCATTCCTCGAACAATTGAGGAGTCGTCTTGCATCATTGAGATGAGTAGTGGCTTGATGTAGCGAAGTGCTCGCGGTTGGCCTAGCAAAAACGTTACTTCATGAAGCCCAGCGGCGATATGATGCCGAACCTATCAGTACCAGCACGGAAACAATTAATCCACAAGTCAATATGTACGAGACACCGTTTGTAAAACGTACGTGGTCATCAGAGTCACTTGATAGTTTTGCAAGTAGATCATCCATAAGCAGCGGGACGTATGCGGCCCCGAATGCTTTTACCGTGGCTGGAAAGTTGAAGGCACAGAACTGCCGTAATTGAACTTCTTCTTTTGCACACAACTTTGAGAAGCTCTGAAGTAGCACTGGCGCGACCTCGGTGCCGAGGTGGTTGAGTGCCGCCAACTTGGTCACCATGTGGCCAAAATTCTCGGCAAATGATGTCAAAATGTACTCTGGCAAGCATTCAGCCAGTGACACAAGCTCTGGAATGACGCGTTTTGAGCGCTCGGCCGCGGGGTAGAAGTCGAGCAGCGAAAGAATAGCCAAAAATGCGCTCTGCTTTACCTGGTCATAGGAGCATATTTCGTCATCTCAATAAAAAATACTGCTGCTTTGACGAGCCGCATAATTCAAAGTATGCGAACCTGTTCTTCTTCGTCCTGCAGAAGCTCCAAAAGTTCGGGGAGTAAGTCAGAGCATGCCTTCTCCTCGCTATCAGAATGTTGGGAGTCAGAATAGCCACGATTGGAGCGAATCAATTTCAGAAACCCTACCCAACTGCTCGAGCCAGGGCGTCCAAGTGAATGCACATGCATTTTCGAACTTCCGCGTCGGTATCTTGGCAGAGCGCCATCATCTTTCGGAGCGAAAGCGAAGCAATGAGTGTTAGTCGTGTTGGCATCGGCGAGCTCGATGAAAGGCTTACCTTTTGAAAGTATAAGCCCTCGATGTCTTGAGCAGTTAGCAAATTTTGCGCTGTGATAGCGCCAAGAAGAAAACAGCAAATCAACCGCGAGCCAGGTGTCTGCGATACATCACCCTTCTCAATTGCCACACGAATGATCTAAGATAGCATCAACAAGACGTTACTAGTATGCACACACAAAGAACTATAGTTATTTCGTACCTGTGTCTTTTTGAGTGCACTTCCGATTCGTGGAAGCGATGCTATAACTGCTTGGCTTGCAACTTCTGCAAAATCTTTTTGCTGGATTTCGGCAACAAAGTCGAGGGCTAATGGTACAACGAGCTTGGCCACTTGCTCTTCGGTTAAGAGAAATATTGCGTTCTTTTTCTCTTCGCTGCACCTCTCCATTTGCTGGATGTAGTCATCGTGGTAAGCGGCGCTCGTTGGAAAGTTTACTATTTTTCCATCAACAGTAGCGCAGGACAAGCTGCCAAGTCCTCGAAATATTTCTAGCAATACTGCGCTACTTGCGTTCTGTTCTGACTCGCATTTTTGCCAAACTCCCTGGACAATCAAAAGTTAGTGACAAACCTCAACTACTTTTATCAGCAAATACGAGTTACCTTGATACATTCAAGGATCAGCGCCAAGTTGCTCTTCGAATTATTTGCCGCAAGGATCTTCGGGAGTGACGCCAAGATGCTGATTTTCTGTTTGTCAACGCCATTCTTTAGCAAATGCTCGGTACGCTCCATCTCGGGGAGATTCTCGTTGACATTCAACTTTTCGAGATCCGAGAGAGACTTTATTGACAGCGTAGTAAACGTTAGCTCCAGGGAATCTTGCTTCAATCACACATCGACATACCAGGGCATCCTCGCGCTCGAAACATTCGGCCTCGCGCTCATTGAAAAATCCGATTTCGTCCATCTCGCGATGTAGGGAGGGTCGGGTCGAGAATCAGCCAAGGCGAGCTCCGCCTACTTCATTCCCTGGCGGAGCTTCCTCTCAGGTCGGTATATCGCCGTCCAGCTACTTGTTATCGCGACCAGCAACGATGAACGCACAAGCCAGGTCGCAGGACGGCTGACTCGAACTCGAGTATTTTCGACTCGACTACAAGAGCACTTTGCATACCAAAAATACCCGGGGGCAGTCTGCAAATAACACCATGTCGTGAATCCTTGGAAGCGGGAACACGTTCCTACCCTTTTCGGGATCTGCGCAAAGCTGATGCAACGGAGTCGGGGACATACGCGGCATGTGGTTTCCATTTACTGTTCCCCTGCAGCGAAGACACTAAGTCGGCATATTTTATCCAAATAAACTCGACTTCTTTCTCTTTCCCGCGGATAAGCTGCTCGTGTCGACGCTTATCTGTTTGCCTTTGTGACTCGCTCAACAGCAGTTCTTCTCGTAAGCGGACCACCTCACGGCGAAACAATAGCTCTTTCGTTCGCAAGTTGTCAACTGCGAGATTGGCCTGATTCAGTTTCTTTATCGTTTGCTCGCGCTTCTCCGCTTCGAGTTCACTGTTTGCAGCCTGTTGGGACTTTTGTGTCTCGTTTTCCTTGGAGCGACTCTTCTCACCTCTGCGCTTCTCTTCAACTAGGCGGCGCACTTGTTCCTGCAGGCGGCTCACCCTCTGTTCTTCCTGCTCAACCCTTGACGCCCAAATTCTCTCAGTGGAGCTGATAGCCTTGTTCTGAGCCTCGATTGCCAGCATCAATTGTTGTTCCTTGGTTCGGGATCGCTCCGCATGCCGCTTCATGTCATCCATGGACTCGATGAACCGTAGAGATTGCGCTTTCCGTAGCTTTCCTTTCTTCTTCAGCTTGAGAAGTGCAACCTTCATCTCGGCACTCGAGCTCTTTTCTTCATCAAGCAGCTCGCCGACTCGGTGGAACTCTGCTTCCCAGTGGTCGCACTCGCGGGTCTTCCCTTCTAGCTCCGTCTCGAGCGCCTTATTCTCCCTAGCGGCGTCCTGCAGCTGCATCTCCCGCGAGAGCAGCGCGCGCCTGGCGGCCGCAGCGTCCGCTTCCAGGCGAGCGATTTGCGCCACGGCGTCACCCGCGAATTCCGCGCGCTTCTCCAGCTCGTCCGTCGTCTCGGCGAGTTGCATGGCCAGCGCCGACACCTTCTCCCGCAGCGCGTCGAGCTCGCGCCCGCGCTGCCCGTCGCGCGTCCGCGCCGCGAGCAGCTCTCGAGCCAGCGCCAGCGCTCGCGAGTCCCCGCCCTCCTCGTCCTCGACAGCCATGCGGAGCTCGCAGTCGGCGCTGTAGCCATCCCAACGGACACACCCGACCGGTTTGGGCGGAGGAGTGATGGTGCTTCAACATGGCTGGTGAGTCACTACAGTCCTGCTGGCTACAGTCCGCCATCGCCGCGCTGTCGCCGGAGCTGCTCCGACTCCAGCATTCGCCTCGCAGCCAATGGCGGGAGCGACGGAGGTGACGTCGCCCCGCCTACGCCTCCGCATTCGCTCCCGCGAGCTCCAGCCGGCCGCTCCCACAGCTGCCAAGCTGCCAGGGTCCAGAGCGGCCTGTGGTCGGACACGGACGGCCAACTCCATGCCGCAGGTTGGATCCGAGCGTTGACTAAAACAACCATTCATGTGCGTCATAGACCAGCACTCCTCGCGGTCCGAGCGGTTCGGCGGACGTCATTCGCAATTTACCCAGCTCCAGCCCCAGCTCCAGCCCAAGCCTCGCCATGTCCTTCGTGCAGCCGCCGCAGTTCGAGTACGTGGGCCCGCGGGACCTCGCGGCCGTGCTCAAGGACGAGTCCCCGTCGGCGCCCGCCAAGCCGCTGATCATCGACGTGCGCGGCGACGACTTCGCCGGCGGCCACATCCGCTCGGCCGTCAACGTCCCCGAGAACGACTTCCAGGATGACGACGACGTGGACGCGCTCGTGGAGAAGTACAAGGACCAAGAGCGCATCGTGTTTCACTGCATGATGAGTCAGGTGCGCGGCCCGGCCTGCGCACGCCGCTTCCTCTCGCGCCTCGAGATCAAGCTCGAAAACGAGGAGCACAAGCCCAAGGTCGAGGTGCTGCAGGGCGGCTACCAGCTCTTCTCTCAGGTATGTTGTTGAGGTCTCCCCTTTTGCTCGATGACCGCAGCCACTGAGTGTTGCTGCCCCGCAGATATACAAGGACGACGAGAGCGTGATCGAGACAAGCTAAATTGTTGACACATCTGGACTTGTTACCAGTACGACGGCTACGGCTTACCTTCCTCCATATCATCACACTTGATACTGCGTGCGCGACACCGGTGGCGCCTGCTCCTTTGTCAGAAAGTCGATTAAAAAACTTGCGTTAATGCACTCCACGTTGCTCGCCTTTAACTTCTTGAGCCACGTGTCGCGAGCTGGGAGGTCAGTGGGCACAAGGGCCACCACGGGCTTCTCTTCCGTCGCTTCGCCTGCCAATTTTGTCAGATCTGTCGCTTTCGTCATCGGAACCACAGTGCCACCACCCGCGATCACGATCCGCTCGCACATATCCGCTGGAGGGACACATTTCGAATGGACAAGGACTTGCCAGCCAACAAATGCCCGTGGCTTTCCGGCAACCCGCGCAGTCCGCCAAAAAGAAGGCGCGCAAGGCCAGATCCGATCGTCCATAAAACCTTTGTCCTCGGGTTTGCTTCCCCATTCATGGCCATCTTCAGCGACAAAATTTCCAGCCTGGGAACTCTCTTCCAGATACGTAGGCTTCAAGATCCACTGTTTTCGGTGAGATATTTTGGACGTCAGAAGTTCGTGCTCCCACGGCAGTTTGCAAACGATAACTGTACCAGCAGCCTTACCTTGCCAGCAGCGCAGCCCGCAACAAATTTTTCGGTACGCTTGAGTTCGCTGCAGATGATATGAGTGGCTTTCTCGTCGTACCGTCGCCCGACATTGCTGACCTTGCCGCCCAAACCAAGAATAATCGACTCATTCACGGCCACTTCCTCACGCGTGCCAGTGAGCAAGAATACAAAACCGGATGCTTTGGCACCACTGGTAGCTGTTGCTGCTAATGAGCGTTTGATCGATTTGTTCTTTGGGTCGCCGCCTTGAGCGCCCGGTTCCACTTCGCTGGTAGCAGAGGATAAAGACGACGATTTGCGCTTTCGGCTTCCGGTTGTCGCAGCAGCCTGTATCGAAAGTACATGTGAGTCACGAAGTACCTATTCCGGTTCAGCCTGCACGACTGTTTCGAACCTTGGTACTCACCGTTACCTTTTTGGATGATGCAGATTTCTTGGCCGCGGGCTTTGCCGCGTTTTTTTCTTCTTCATTCACTGTATCGTTCGTGTCATCACTGACAGTCTCAGCTTTGGTGCCCTTGTTGGATCGAGACGACGTTGTCTTCGCTGATGTAGTTGATCTCGTTTGGCTGGCGATAATCTCTGGCTCAGGTTCGGCAGTATCTGTACTGGTTCCTTTCTTTCCGCGCACCTTTCGAGCCGACATGGTTGGAGTATCAAAGAGCTGACAAGCTACATCAGATGGCGCTTTTGCAACATCTTTTGATGATCCGTTGCCCTTGTTTACAGATGCATTCAACGCTTTCTTATCCTGAGGCGTTGTGTGATCCAGCTCGGTTAGCAAGTCGTCAACGTCAAAGCGGCCGCTGTTTGCACCGCTCTTCGGAATGCTTGAGGGCGTCTTGGACTTAGCTGTCGATTTTGAGTCATTATTATCAGTTGATAGGGTTGCTTCACTATTTACTGAAGTTTCGGTAACAGGCTTGATGGCATCCGACCCGGCTGCAGATGTAGGAGGATTCGACGGTGGTTTGTGCGAACAGTATAGGTATTTCTTCTCTGGTAGGTACTTCCATTCAGCAATACAGTCAAAGAGCCACTGCAAAAAAAAAAATCAATACAATGAAGACTACAGTAGACCCCTCGAGTAATGGGCCAATGTCTTACCTCGTGGCTCAGAATGTTTTCAAAGCGCCAGCCTTTGGCTTTCTTAAACTTTTCTCCAGCAGGTTCGTAGCACAGTAGATGTGTTGAGTGGGTCCGCGACAAAACTGGAAGCATGCACGCTCCAGTAGAGTTAATTGCAATTTGAACCTGGTCACGACTTGGCCGAGTGCGACTCGTAAACCCAGACAAAGTAATCACCAAGCTCTGCATCCCAGGAATTTCATGGGCCAGTGGTGGGCGCTCAATCGCTTTGTCATACTTGTTTTGATCATCTGGAGCAACTCCAATATTAGTCAAGCATGCAACAAAACGTTTCTAAAGACTCGTACCATTAGTGTGCCCGCCATTCAGGACCCAGAAGACGCTAACAACGCGCTTCTTCTGTCGCACAGCCTCTTCGTACTCGAATCCTGCTCGGTATCGGCACACAATAAACGAGGCGTTGGCGACGACCTTGCGTACAATGTCCTGGTACGCGTCACCAAGGGGAACGTTGGCAACCTTTGCGTTAGCTAAACGAAGTAATTCCATCATTTTGTCGCAGAGGGTCGGAGGAATATGCTGAGCCAGCAGCACAATTGCCCCAGAAAGAGAAGATTCCATATCCGGCAGTTTCTATGAGTGGAGCACCACAACATCAGCGCATCGTTGTTTCTGAAAAGGGAATGAAAACAAACTGTTCACCTCGGATGCCTTGCGCAGCATTGACAGCTCGAGATTGAGATCGGTTTGTGCCAACTCGTAGACCAGGGTGCATTTGTTCAGATCGAGATCTTCGAGATCGAGTACTGGGCGGGACTTCCAGCTGAGCGGTTTCACCACCGACGCGACCGCGCCGGGGAGCGCGAACGGGCCCTCCGGCACGCGGCTCTGGTGATGCGCGCATTCCTCGATCCACGCGTAGTTGACGTAGAACTGCGCGGCCAGCCCGGCCTGCTGGCCCATGAAGGCGACGAGGCAGCTGGGCAGCTCGAAGAGCGCGGGCTTGTCGTCCGTCTCGTGGTCAAGCGCGAGCCGCCAGGCCTCGGCGGCGCGCGCGACGTCGGCGTCCGAGAAGCGGAGGCTGAGCGCCCGGACGCGCTCTGGCTGCGCGTGGGGCGGGACGGCTGCGTCCTCGGGCGCCAGGACATGCGTGGCGCCTGCGAGCAGGTCGTTTTGGCTGACGATCTGGCCGCCGAAGTGGGCGATGATACCGTCGAGGACGCGGCGTTGGTCCCTGTCGATCGGGCCGGCGGCGATCGCGAGCCCCGCGAAGAAGCGCGCCGGGTCGGCGCTGAAGCGGCCGGGCGGCAGCCGCCGCTGCAGCAGGAAGCAGCGCAGCACCCACTCGGGCCGCACGAGCCACGCGAAGCGCTCGCCCAGCCGCGCGCGGGCGCCCGCGGAGGCCTCGGGCGCGCACACGACCACCGAGGCGGCGGCGTCTTGGGCGTCGGGGGCTTGGGCGTCGGGGGCTTGGGCGTCGGGGGCCGAGAGCAGCGCCGCGCCGCCCTCGCGCAGCGCGCACTCGAGCGCCAGCAGCAGCGCCGGCGAGAGCCCCGCGGGGCTCACGGAGCAGCGCAGCCCGCCGAAGACCGCGCGCGACCGCATCAGCTGCAGCCGGAACCGTCGGGGCGGGAGTTGCAGTTGCCGATATTGACTGTGAGCGCGGCAATGCGGGCCAGGCCACCCACGCAGGCTTGTCGGGATTATGCTGTATTGGGCGGATTAAGAGAAAACAACGTATTTTCTTGCATGAGCTGCACCGATGTTACTTTTTAAAGTTAAAATAGCGGAGACGCATCTCACGATGATGGGGACATTGGCTTTGGCGTTGTTGCTGCTGGTCTGCGTTCGCTGTAGACCCACCTTTACTACAGTAGACGGACACGGAGCTGCCTACTGTACTGCGAACGCCGGCGCCTACAGGGTCTCGGCGTCGGGGGCGATCGGCACGAGGTTGCCGGCGCCGCGGAAGGTCTCGAGGATCGTGGCCTGCTCGCTGAGGATGAGGCGGTCGCGCTGGTTGCCGAGCTCGGCCAGCTTGCGCCAGCGAGCGTAGTCGGCCGGGTTGCGCTTGTCGCCGTGGGCGTCCTCGGGATGCTCCCAGTGGCCTTTGGAGAAGCCGATCATGGTCGAGATCTTGGCGTTCTTGATGTCGTACACGAGGCTCACGATCGTGCCGGTCTCCTCTAGCCAGTTGCACTGCCACAGCTCGCCGGGGCGGATGCACTGGAACGCGACCGTCTGGTAGTTGAGCCGGCCGGCCATGGGCCCGCCGTGGATCGAGTACACGATGCGGTCGTGCGAGAAGAACCACATCTCATAGCGCCACTTCTCCGGCTTGCCGTCCGGGCCCTCGGCGTCGTAGTCGTACAGCAGGTGCAGGTCGCGGATGTCCTCGTCGAACGACGGGTGCAGTTCCGTGTTGGTGTGGTACCCGGGGACGGTGATCGGCATCTTTCTTGTTGGTGCTTGGTGCTAGTTGCTTGATGCTTTATGCTTGGGCTGGCTAATTGCAATGTGAGAGATCGAGAGCCGAGAAGGATCGAGGCCTTGAAGATGCAGCGCGACTGCGCGAGGTCATTGTCCATGACGCGTGCGCTCGGTGCACTTTGTCACTGCAATCCCCCCCCCTTCATAGCGTGAGGTCATCGCGCAATCAACAAAATGGAGAGCAAACAAGTATTTTTGGCCAATCACAATTGATAAAATATCGATACAATCGTCGATGATTGAACAAAACTATTTTGTGACACGAGGCTCTTTGCATGTCAACGCGTCATTGACTTGACCACACGGAGGGCATTGGACCTTGTGACCTGCGTGGACAGCCACACTCGCTCCCCCATTCAAGCAGACTCCATCAAAGATCCCGCGCGTCGACAAGATGGCCGCGCATGGATAAGCGTGCTCATGGAGGGCTTCCTATGATATCTTTGGTGTCAACGTGAAGGCCATGTGGTGATGTGAAGTGCGATGGGGAAGAGGGCTGCGCTCAAGCGTTCGTGTTTTGCGGACGCACAAAGAGCGGTCTGCTACCAACTGTATTGCCGCATATGGTGGGGTTTTGAGCTTACTGCACGAGACTGATGTCAACAACACGGCCTGCTAGACTTAGAGCGTCTCGGCGTCGGGGGCGATCGGCACGAGATCGCCCGGGCCCTTGAAGATCGTGTGGACGTCGGCCTGCTCGCAGAGCATGAGGCGGTCGCGCTGGTTGCCGATCTCGGCCAGCTTGCGCCAGCGGGCAAAGTCCTCCGGGTTGCGCTTGTCGCCGTGCGCGTCGTGCGGGTTCTCCCAGTGGCCCTTGGTGAAAGCGCACATGGTGGTGATCTTCTTGTTTTGGATGTCGTAGACCTGGCTCACGATCGTGCCGGTCTCCTCCAGCCAGTTGCACTGCCACAGCTCGCCGGGGCGGATGCACTGGAAGGAGCACGTCTGGTAGTTGAGGCGGCCGGCCATGGGGCCACCCTGCACCGAGTAGACGATGCGCGTCGGCGAGAAGTACCACATCTCGTAGCGCCACTTCTTGACCTGGCCGTCCTCGTCCTTGACCTCGTAGTCGTAGATCAGGTGCAGGTCGCGGATGTCCTCGTCGAACGACGGGTGCAGCTCCGTGTTGGAGTGGTAACCAGGGATGGACGGCGCCATGGCGGAGGTGGAGCTTGGCTTGGTCGAATGGCTCGGGGCTTGGAAGATTCGGGAATGGCAAGCTCGCCAGCAACTCCCGGGCGGCGGGCTCCCTCCACGCACGTGGACGCGAAGAGGAAAAGCCACTCCACGGTGCATCGACGATGTGCATGCTCTAGCATCCATGCAGAGGACAGACAGACCGACAGGAATCGGACCGCGGCCATGGCTGTGCGCGAGTCATACCGTATGCCGGAGCTCAAGCCGTGATTGCGTCCTTGGAAGTTGAAGTGGGTTGTGGCACTCCATGTACCTCCCTTCGGGTGGCTTGGACGCTGCCTGCCTTCCTGTTTGGCTGCCTATCTGCCTCGCCACAGGTCTGGCGGTGCTCCCTCAACCATGCCCTCAGCGTTTTGAAGGTGCGTTGGTTGCTTCGCCGTTAACGGCACTCCAACGCACCTGTATCCGCATTTGGTGCAAGGCTGGATGCACCAAATGTTTCGTACCTAATCGAGTGCTCCCGGTGCATGCGCACGTGGCGCGCTGAGAGCGTGTGGCAATCGCCGATTGGCTGATAACGGGCAAATAGCCTCTCCATTGGCCAATAATTCTCTAGATCGCGACTGCGATTGGGCGAAAAGCGGGGTCGGTGATCGCCCCCCTCCCTCTGGATCTCCCCCGCGTCAAAAGTCAGCGCCCGCGATCTGTCCGGGAAGGAGCTGGAGCCTTGGCGCCGCCGGTCGAGCCGCGCGCCGGTCATAGAGAAGGCCGCAGGCTGCCGCACAAGCGCCGCTAGCCATCGACAGAGAGACCGCGGGGGATCGTAGACGGGACATGTCGCTGCTGAAGGAGATCCAGGCGAACGCGGCCGTGGCCTGGAGCCCGGTGCGGCGCCGCGCCGAGCTGCTGGCGCTCGGGTCCAAGGGAGACGGCGGCGTGGGCTTCGAGCACAGCGGCGGCGAGTTCCGGCTCGTGTCCATGGACCTGAGCGACCCGTCGCCCGCCATGGTGCCGCTGGGCGCCGTCAAGACGCCGGCGCGCTTCTCGTCGCTCGCCTGGCGCGACGTCGCGCGCCACCACGACACCTGCCCCTACGGCGTCATCGCCGGCGGCATGGCCGACGGAGGCGTCACACTGTGGAACCCCAAGGCGCTGCTAGAGCGCGGCGAGGACGGCGCAGAGGCCGCGAGCGAGATCGGGCGCGTCGCGCGCCACAAGGGCGCCGTCAACGCGCTGCAGTTCAACCCGCACGAGGACAGCGCGCACCTGCTGGCCTCGGGTGGCAGCGACGGCGAGGTCTACATCATGTCGCTCGAGAAGCTGGCGAGCCCCGGGGTGTTCACGCCTGGCGTCCAGGCAGCCCCGCAGCAGCAGATCAACGAGATCACCAGGTAGGGTGCTCGCTCGCTTCTCCCCCCGCACCCCGCTATTGGGCTCTGACACACAGATCTCTGCAGCGTCGCGTGGAACACTCAGGTCAACTACATCCTCGCGACGGGCTCGCAGAACGGCTCGGTCGTCATCTGGGACCTCAAGCAAAAGAAGCCCTGGTGCGAGCTGCGCGACCCCCAGCGCGGCTCCATATCGGCGATCGCGTGGAACCCGAACGAGGGTCTCCAGATCGCCACCGCCTCCGGCGACGACCAGCGGCCGGTCGTCAAGCTCTGGGACCTGCGCAACTCGACGTCGACCCCGCTCGCCGAGTTCCACGACCACACCGCTGGTGTGCTCTCGTTGTCGTGGTGCCCCAACGACCCTGGCCTTCTCCTGTCGTGCGCGAAGGACAACAAGACGCTGATGTGGGATCTATTCTCGCGCAAGACTGTGTACGAGTTCCCTGCCGACGTTGGTATTGGTGCTGGCGGCGCGGCTCCCATGGGCTCGGACCAGTTCTTCGGCGGTGGTGCCGGCCAGCGTCGCTGGAACGTGCAGTGGTCGCCCAAGCTCCCTGCTGTTGCCTCCACGTGCACCCTAGACGGTAAGGTACAGGTGTGGGGTCTGTCTGGTGGCGGCAACCCTGAGCTGCGGGCACCCAAGTGGGCCCGCCGCCCAGCTGGCGCCACATTTGGCTTTGGTGGCAAGTTGGTGACGATCGGAAACCCTGTGAATCCGAACGTGGACCGCCGCCGCCTGATTCATGTGCATCGCGTTGTGAGCGAGACGTCCCTGGTTGCCCAGGCCGAGGCGCTGGACCAATCGCTGGAGTCGAAGGATTTCAAGGGTCATTGTGAGCGCAAGGTTGCGTCCGCGGCCTCCGAACAGGAGCAGAGTGTCTGGAGCTTTATGAAGATCCTTTTCGAGAAGGACGCTCGTCAGCATCTGCTTCTCCACCTTGGACTTGATGCCGAAAAAATTAATGAGCTCAACAAGAAGTACAATCCGGCCGCTGTGGCTGCGGAAGAGGCCGAACAGCAGCAACAACATCTGCAGGAGTACGCTCAGCACCAGATTGACCCCGTAACCGGAGCGCTGTTGAGCGACCGAATTGATGTACGTGACCGTTTTATTACTGTGCTCGTACGGGAACTCACAAGGCTGCCTTTGATTTCAAAATTCAACAGAGCGCAGCTGGCGCGGAGGATGTGTTCGCTTCTGGTTTCCCGTCGAACGGTGCAGCCACTGACCTTGGTGCCTCGGGGATCAGTGAATCTTCGGCGGCAACTCCTCTGTCGGATTTGTCTGCCATTGGTGCTGCGCTTGACGAAGACTCAAGCCCGCGTTTGGATGCCGTACCGGCACCTGTGTACACGGAGCAGTCGGAGGCAACTCTGATGCAGGCTCTGCTTGTTGGCAACTTTGAAGTGGCAGTTAACTGCTGTCTGCATTACAACCAACTTGCCGATGCGCTGCTCCTCGCGTCGTGTGGTGGCCCGGATCTATGGGAGAAGACCCAGCGCGCTTTTTTCGCCCACCAGAACCGCCCCGTGATGCGCGTTGTAGCGGCTATTATCAAGAATGAGCTCTCCAGTCTTGTGGAGCAGGCAGCACTCAGCGATTGGCGTGAGACTCTTGCCATTCTGAGCACGTACGCTAAGAGCGAGGAGTTCCCGTCGCTGTGCGACAAGCTCGCTGGACGTCTCGAAGCCGCTGGTGATCGGCACTCGGCTACACTTTGCTACATGTGTGCTGTCAATGTTGACAAGACCGTTGCCGCTTGGGTGGCTGAGAGTCTGGCCGAGACACCAGTGTATGGGCGTGCCGCTGCTCTTCACCGACTTGTCGAGAAGGTGTCGGTCTTCTCAATGGCCGTTGAGCAGCCTGATCAGTCCATGGGCGAAGATGTTGCTGCTTGTTTTGCAGAGTACTCGTCACTGGTACGTGCCTTCGTGCTCGACGGTTTCCTGTGCTAGAGCTGCATCTCTGACTCATGTTTCTTATTGGTTTGTGTAGATGGCGGCGGAAGGCCGTTTGGACATTGCTGGAAAGTATGCTCGCTTCCCTGACGTGAGCTGTGCTATCCTCCGCGACCGCATTTTCAACGCCGCCCCGATTCCGGGTTATCAACCCCCACCGTTCCCGTTCGATGCTGTCCAAGTGCAGACCCAGCAACAAATCGAACAATACCAGGCTCAGTTGCAGCAGCAGCAGCATCAGCTACAACAGCAACAGTCACGACAGCAAGGCTACGGTGCCAAGCAAGCTGGGTATGGCCGCTCTCAGTACGGTGCCCAGGCACCGACGCCAACGCCTGCACCTGCTGCTCCCGCTGTTGGCGGGTACCAGCCCAGAGCTCCATCGCCTGCCTACCCAGGTGCTCGGCAGCCAACCCAGCCGCCTCAGCAGCCGTCGGCATACCCGACGCCTGCTCAAACTCCGGGTGGCTACGGACAGCAGTCAGGATACCCGGGACAACCGCTTCCAACTCCTGCTGGTGTGGTGCATCCTCCAGCGCCACAGTATCCTGGACAGGGTGGTGCGACTCCGTTCCCAGGCCAAACGCCTCAGCAGTATGGCGGTGCTCACGCCACGCCGTACCCTGGAGCTGCACCTCAGCCTTCGTACCCTGGACAACAGCAACCTGGTGGATACGGGCAAATGGCTGTTCCTCCGGGTGGTGGTCCGTCGTATCCTGGTCAACCAACTCCCGGATTTTCCGGTCCTCCGTCAACTAGCGGTCGTCCGATGGGATTCTCCGGACCTCCGTCGACGGGAGGCAGCGGTAGTGCTTCTGGCTACGGGATGGGTGCTCCACAGCAGCCCGGTATTGGCTTCAGTGCTCCTACTATGCAGTCGCCAGCGATCCCCCAGGGAACGGGTGTCAACCCGCTTGCTGCGGCAACGTCGCTGAACTCATCGCGAATTTCAAAGCCGTCGGTTGACATCGCATCCCAGAAAAAGGATGGATTTGTGAGCAGTGTCGGCAACAAGGAGCTGACGCAAAAGTATGGAAATCATTCGACTGCAGTACTGTCACCCACAGGTGGCGCCTCGGCGAACAAGCCTTCCTTCAACCATGAAGCCGCCACCGGAAGCACGGAGAGCGTCGGACCGCAGGACATACCCATTGTGAACGCATTCAACGACCTCATTTCGCAGCTGCAGGCACTACCGCTGACCATGATGGAGCAGAAGCAACTCACGGAGATCCAGCGTGGACGCGATATTATGTTCTCGAAGCTGAACGTGGGCGACCTATCTCCTGCGGTGGTTGGTCGGCTGCACGAGATGGTTGCATGCTTCGCGCAGCGTGACTTTGCCTCGGCGCAAGGCATTTACGTGGCTCTCACGGCCTCGGACTGGGCTCAGCACAAGGACTGGCTGCGTGGCCTCAAGTCGCTGATCCACATCTCTATGAAGCGGTTTAGATAAACGGGTGCGAGCGGCGGTTGCGTCAACCTTCCTCCTGGGTCCTTTATGCCGCGAAGAGCAAGCGGTAGTCAAGCGAGAGGTGACAGTTAGGAGTCGTCCCAAGCGTAACCTGGTGAGTGTTTCATATCTGTTCTCCCCATGATACCGAAACAAAGGCGAAGTTGTTTTCTGGTCCGACTTGTACTGTTTATTCGAGGAATGCGACGTTCGTAGCTCCAGCATTGTTGTCCACTTCTAAACAGTAGTGGCTATTGATGCTCTTCTTTACCTGTCTTGACAATGTAGAAGAGCGCGTGGATGTTGTTGTTCTTGATAGCCTTCCGGCACGCAGCGATGACAGTTGACTTGGCATTGCCGAATCGCAAGCGTGCAGCTAGCTGAATCATGTTGTTGACTTCTTTGAGTGCATCCAGCAGTGCCTGATGATTGGTGCTACGTTTGGTGTATTCGCCAAGCAGCTGGTTGTTGAGAGTGAAGAGCTCTGAATAGTACCTACGCATGCGTGACCTGCATCACGACGAACGATTGGTCTAATGCTGGCAAGCTAGTAACAATCTAGAAACGACTGACGTACATATCGTTGAGAATGCGCGCATCTTCGACACGGATCACGAGGTTCTTGACCTGGTTTGAGTCGTCTGCCATTTCACCCGTGAGTTTTAACCGAATCGCATTGCACTCATCCACGCGCACAAGTAAGGCTCGGAAGTCATCCATCTGCTGGGGGAAATCGGCAATCGAATCGAGCTCGCGCCACTCAAGGAACGCGCACATGTGTTGCACAAGCTCGGCCGCAAGCTCCATGTCGTCTGTGCGAAACTCCGTTTCGTTGGCGTTGACGCTCAACACGAGTGCGCTGCCGTCACGGGCATTTCGGAAGATAAGGGATACATGCGTGCTCTCAGGGATCGACTGTGTCAGCGTAAATGCTTGATCGACCCAACTTATCATTTGGTGAATTTTGAGGGGCGTACGAAACTTGACACTGCCCTTCGGGTTTTCCAATCCTTCAAGTCCTGGCAGGTGAACAAAGACTGCGAATTTGGGGAGCTTGAATCCTGACTCAAACACATGAAACGACGTGTTGTTGCCTCGCGACCCGACAAGAATTTTTATATCTAATTTGGCTGCTGTGTGTTTGGTCAATGGAAGTGGAATGGTCAGCGTCGAAGACATCGTCGCCGGCCGGATAACAAGGGACTCGCCCTCAAAAATACCAGCGTCGTACTCATACAGGACAGCCATTTTGATCACATGCTCATTCTCAGTTGAAATCTCAAGCTCATAGCCACTTGAAGACTTGTTCGTCGCATTCTTGACCTTGATCTTTGTGTCAGCGCGAATACGCAATCCTCCAGCCTTGCCGTTCTTGCCGCCATTAGATGATCCGGTTGGGCCACCGACCCCTGAAGTGCCGCTTAAACTTGCCACGCTAATCCCACCGCTAGATTTGGACGATGAGTTCGCCTCCAATGTTTTGAGCTCCATTTGCAGGTCTGCCTTGTGTTTGGACAGCTTGGCAACTTCCTTCTCTTCCTTTAATGCTTTTTCTGCGGCAGCGGTATTTACTCCACCGGCAATTGGCCCAGGAGAGTCGCCTGACGGTGTCAAATAGCCTCGAATCTCGCCGTCCGCCGAGCAGCAGATGAGCTGGTCGCTCCCATCCATTCGGTAATCGCCCGAGACAAGGGCTGCCACCGGTGAGGACAAAACTTCTCTGTGGGCGACCTCACCATTGGCAATCTTTCTCGCCTCGAACTTGCCATTATTCCACCCAATGACGATCTCCTTGTCACCATCGCCATTGACGTCAAAACTGTGAATTGCCACGGGTATGTTCTTGGACTTGACGCGCCAAGCTCGACTCTTTCCCTTGTAAACACCCACGGTGCCGTTGTCGAGCGCATAGCCGAACAGATTGGCGGGTTTGTCGGTTGTAGTAGCGATCGGTGTGAGCGCGAGTACAGCGCTCGTTTCGGTGCACTCGTACATGAGCTCCTCATTCTGGAAGGCGCGGATCTCATAGTCGTCCGAACCGACGATCAGCTCTTCCCGGCCATGGCCCGTCACGTCCCCAAGCGCGAGCGCGCGCACGTTGTCGCCCGTGACTGTCCAGAAGAGCTCACTGCCGTCTCCCGCGAACCCCTGTAGCGAGCAGTTGCCGCCGACGACGACCATGCGCGAGGGCTCGACCGCGGCCGCCTTGAGTGTCGGGGCAGGCGCGAAGAGCATGGTGTGCACGCCGTCGGGCACGTCTTTGTAGAAGATGTCCGAGTTCTTGTCGACGTTGTAGGCGAGCAGGCTGGCCTGCGTGCCGACGACGAGCGAGTCGCCGGCGTCCGAGGCGCTGAACTTGCCCGCGGCGAGCGCCGTGATGCGCCGGTTGACCTTGAGGAAGCGCACGCGCTGCTGGCCGTCGCCGGCGCCGGCGTCCAGCGCCTCGCCATTGTCCGCCTGCTCGTTGGGCGAGTGCAGGAACACCTTGCCTGCGGTCGTGCCGCACGCCAGCGCCGCGTGGCGCCCGTCGAACTTGCCCACCTGCGCCACGCGCTCCAGCACGGGCTGCTGCACGTGCACCTGGAACGCCGGCTGCATCTTGGCGACGGGTCAAGGAATGCCTGCGCCCTTTTGCGCTGGGGCGCGATGGCTACAGGCGCGTGTTGCGCGAAGGTGGACCGCTACTTCCGCTTGCGAATCCAAAGCCGACTCCAGATGGGGCGGCGCGAGGAGCGGCACGAGGCGCTGGGCGCGCGACTGGCGGGCGTGCGGGCGGCGCGGCAGGCGCTGCGGCGCGAGGCGCGTGCGTTCGCGCTGGACGGCGCGGCGGCCGAGAAGCGCGCGGTGGCGGGCAGCGCGCGCGAGCTGCTGCGGCTGGCGCCCGCCGTGGCGGCGCTGGGCGACCGGACCGGCGCCGTGGTGGAGCGCATCGCCAACGCCAACGACGTGGCCGAGAAGATGACGCGCGAGGTGCGCCGCCTGGACGTGGTGCAGTCGCGCCTGGCGCGCGCGCTCGCGCAGAGCGGCGAGCTGCTCACGCTGCGCAACGCGCTCGCGGGCGGGCGCCGCGCGCTCGGCCAGCGACAGCTCGCGGCCGCCGCGCGCTTCCTGCGAGACCTCAAGGCCGTCGAGCGCGCCACCGAGCTCGACGCAGCCGACAAGCTGCGCCTCGACACGGCCGAGAGCGATCTCAAGGCCGCCGTAGAGGCCGACTGGGCCGCCGCCATCAAAGCCGCGGATGCCAGAGCCATGCACAGCGCCGCGCCGCTCTTCCGGGACTGCGGGGCCGGACGCGCGTTCGAGGAAAGCGGGTTCGCCATGCTGCTCGCGCACGTGGAGGAGCGGATCGAGCAACAGCTCTCGCCGACGGCGCACGGCGCATTCAGCACCAAGGAGCTGCTAGAGCACCTGGCGACTGCGTTCAACGCCGCAGCAGCCGTCGAGCAGGAGCTGGGCGCGCTTGTCGCCAGCAGCTTTCAGGGCGTCGACGGACACGGCCGGTTGCTGACGAAGCTTTATGCTGTCGGAGAAAAGTACGCGGTACGTGTACTGGTTGTCTACATGAAGCAGCGGGAGCTCCAGCAGAAGATGGCTGCGACCGAACAACGAGTGGACCCGAGTGGACCAGTCGGACCTGCGAGTGTTGGAACGACCAATGAAGAGGCTCCAGACGATGTGGCTATGATGAACGAGAGACTCAACGAAATCGCGCTCGTCATTCAGCACACTCAGACATTCGAGAGATTTATGCGATCGCGCGAGGCGATTCAATCGGTGAATGAAACAACAGATTCCCAGGGCGACAGGGTGGAGTCGGATCTCTCAGCATCACTTTCAAGACTGCCACCAAGCCACGAAAGCGAGCTTGGCAAGACAGTACAAGAGCTGGCTGGCTTTTACTGCTACTTTGAAAACGATTTGCTTAACCGAGCCGCACGCAAGGCATTCCAGTGGGAAGAGCTTCACTATTCATCATCTGTTGGACGTGGTGACAGTTCAAGTGTTTCAACCTACCCGATTTCATCAGCTGTGGACGAGATTTTTTACGTGGCACGCAATTCGGGTCTGCGCGCTCTGGCCACTGGCCACAGTGATTGTGCCGCTGGAGTGCTCAACATGATCAATACTGTGCTTCGCGATGTCCTGGGTGACGCAATGCGCAGTCGAGTGTTGAATATGGCATCGTTTGTTAAATTTGAGTCTGAGGCGAGTCTACTCACGGCGGGAACACAGTTGCGCGACCAGATGACACAGCAGTTTGCAAAATTTAGTAAAACGATGGGGCCGATTCCTCTCGGATCAGCAACTTCAGCAGCCCCGACGTCTTCATCTACAACAGGTAATTCGCCGGAGTTGCGCAAAGAATGTGGGCCAGATGTGGTCATGAACAGTTTGGAAGCCACAACGGAATACATTGGCCAGATCAAGGAACAATTCGCACGGGAGCTGAAGCAAGTTTTTGCAGATATCCCAGCCCACCTTCGTTCAAGCTTGGATGGGTTGGCAGATGCTGCAAACGAGTTGGGCCAAGTTTTGAATGCCAGTCGCAAGAAGTTGCTCAAGCTGCTGGAGCCCAAGATCTCCGCCGCACTCGCGCCACTTCTCGCTCCTAGCACTTCCAAGCGATCAGCGGTGTCATACGAGCTAACAGAGGCACAGTTCACGTTCAATGAAGCGAACGATCCCTTTGCTGTGGCATTCGTTGCGGGGTTACGCTCGCTGCTCGGCTCTTTCAAAGAAACGCTTTCTCCTGTCAACTTCAGCAGCGTTGCTGAATTGGCTGCACAAACGACAGCAGAACTGATTACTAAGTGGATGAATACCCGTGGGGCGCGATTTAACCAGCTTGGGGCACTTCAGTTCGACAAGGATATACGCGTCCTTATTGCATTTTTCAACGAACAGTGCGATGCTCGGGACGCATTCGCTGAATTGACGCAGATGGCAGCTGTGCTCGTGGTGGATGAGCCAGACGATGCCGCTGACGTATTTGGCCGCGCAGTCCGTGGCGTCCGATGGAAGCTCTCGGCCTCGAGGACTAAGGAACTACTTGCTCGTCGCGTCGAGTTTGTGGATACAGCTCTAAGCCAGCTTGTTCTTCAGTAAGCTTCCATGATGTTCATACATATGGTGATCATACCATTACAGCATGAATATTGGCGAAACCTGGCATGTCTTTCGATCAATCGAAGTGAATGAAGATGTCGACGACTTTTTTTCTTCTAGAATACAGTACACACGATACTCGATCATTCACCCGGCTAAACGGCTGGACGCAAGGCACTTGCATTGTCAAGCCTCGACATCTAGAATCCACAGATGCTGGTGCTTCTGATGGCCACGCCACAATGTCATGCATACGCTAACCTCCTTGTCAGCACAGTAGGCGTGATGACTGATAGTACCAACGTCATTCGTGACGCCTCTGCGACCAATGAAGCTCGTCGTGCCGCCGCGCAAGCTACGGTCCATTAACGCGCTCCGTCCCAGCCGATCCTGGTGCAGATCTACCGACACCTCTGCCAACTTGGAAGGCTAGCTATCGAGCCTATCCGGATAATGTTAGCGAAGTAGCGAATGCTTCGTAGTGTTCAGTAAAAACACTGTTCATCAAATAGGTTGTCGTTTCTGCAGATTGTCATGAACCTGGTCTTCTTGGCGACCACCAGTCGGATGTTTGAGCGAGTCCTCATTACTTTCCGTCCTCGACACTCCGTTGTTCACAGCCCTGCTATCCGCCAGAGCCTTACCTGCGCAAAGTCCGGCGAGTGCTGCGACCACGTCAGCCGCCGACGGTCAGCGTCAACAGGCGTCTGTAGACGCTCCGTCTGTGCCCTCAGCCCGATCAGTGGCTGCAGGCACGCATCGCGCCACCGCCCAAGTATCTTCCACCAAAGTCGGCATCCAGCGGTCGCCGCCCACTCGCCCACTCGCCCATTAGCCCGGCGCCGCCCAAGCCTCGCTAACACGCCTGTCCGACCCCATGCGCCTCCTTCTGTCGCTGCTGGCGCTGCTGGCGGCCACTGCCGCCGCCGCCGACTCGAGCGAGCTGCGGCGCCTGGTGACGCTGTCCCGTCACGGCAGCCGCGCGCCGAACCCCGTGGCGGCGGCGCTGTGCCCGCTGAACGCGGCCAACCTGGGCGCGTACCACGTGCCTCCGGAGCAGCTGACGGAGGTGGGCATGGCGCAGCTGCTGGCCGTGGGGCAGCACCTGCGCGTCGAGTACGTGGGCGGCCAGCGCTTCCTCTCGCCCTCGCTGGGCGGCGCGCAGCACCGGCACTTCGAGACCTACTTCCGCGCGGACGCGGCCACGCGCTGCGCCCAGAGCGCGGCCGCGCTCGGCCTCGGGCTCTACCCGGACGGCACGGGGCCCGCGGGCTTCGAGCGCCAGACCGTGCCCGTGACCATGCAGCTGCTGCCCAACGAGCACGACTTCGCGGCCCCCAAGGGACCCTGCAGGGCCACGCTCGCCGAGGACCTCGCGCTGTACGCACGCGACCGAGCGCCCGCCGTCTTCGACCGGTTCCAGAGCGCGCTGGACGCCGTCGGAGACGTCTGCGGCGTCCAAGTGGACGACTACCCGACGATGCAGGGCGGCGAGGACAAGGTGCTCGGCGTCAAGGACGTCGCAGACATGTTCGTCTTCGACCGCGACGAGGGCCTGCCCCGCACGCCGAGGCTCACGCCGGAGCTGCAGGCCCAGCTAGAGGAGCTCGCGTTCACCAACCTCATGGAGCGCTACTACTCGACCGACCGGGAGATCACGTACTGGGTCGGCGGATTCGCCGACCTGCTGCTCTCGACGCTCAACGGAGCGGCGACGCCAGAGTCGCCGTCCGCCAACGAGTACCGCTTTTTCTCGTACCACGGCCACCGCGAGCTGCTGCACGGGCTCGGAAAGATGATCGGCTGGGACTTCCACTTCGAGGGGCTGCCGGCCGCCATGAACACCACGGCACTGCTCCCGGGCACCACCATGTTCTTCGAGCTGCGGGCGGAGGCGCACCCGCACGAAGACGGCACGTTGCACAGCGAGCACTACTTCGTCCGCACGTTCGTGTGGGCCCCCGCTACCAACGAGCGCGAGCAGGTCAAGCTCGCCAAGTGCTCGATGCTGGACTGCCCGCTCGACGAGTTCAACAACATCATTCGCGGACACGTCAAGCGCACCGGAACGTGGCAGCAGATCTGTGGATACCACCCGGACCCTGTGGTTGCGCATGCATCGCCCTCGCTTGCCACGCACGGTGACGGAGTGCTGAGCGCCGCGAGTGGCTACGTGCTGGCGGCGACGGTGGTCGGATCGCTCGCGTTCGCTGTATACAAGGCGGTGGGCGCCATCGTCCAGCACCGGCGACGTGAGCGCGACTACGTGCCCATCTAGAGATCGGCCCGGGTTTTTGGTAACGAAATGAACACAAAGCATGATGAATGTGCCATGTAATGCTAGGCTCGCAGACTACAACGACAGGCGGCGCTCAAGCTCCTCGGCAAGCTTGTCAAGCGCACGCAGATCGGCGGCCTTACCCTGCAGGATCCCGTTCTTGCCGCCGCCGCCCTTACCCTCGATCAGAGGCAGCACCTCGCGTCCATGCTTCGTCACAAACTCGGCCGGGCCAACAATCACGAACATGCCGTCACGACCTCGAGTATCGCTCCCTGCCAGTACAAACACGCTGGCCTTGGCAGCGTCGCCTAGCGCGGGCAGGAGCGACTGCAGGAACGCCAGGTCGGCCGCGTCCTTGCGGTGGTACACAACCACGCCCTGCGGACGCGCAGTCGCCCGGGCGACGAGCTCCGAGGCGATAAATCCCGTGAGCTCCTTCTGCAGGTTCTTCACGTCCTTGGCCGCCGCCTTCTGTGCTGCCACGAGCTTCTCGGCGCGCGCGGCGTGCTCGTCCGGCGAGCAGCTCAGCACCTTGGTGAGCGCCTGCTCTCGCTGGAACCTGCGGCAGCGCTGTGAGAACGGGTATGACAGAGTGCTGCCGGTGCCTCACTCACATGCGCGCGAACTCGCGGTTGACGCGCTCGCCGGCGACGAACCACACGCGCGTGGCGCCGCGCGCGAACTCGACGTTGAGCAGGCGCAGCGCCTGCAGCTGCGCCGTGTTGGTCACGTGGGTGCCGCAGCACGGGTTGGAGTCCAGCCCGTGGATGGAGACGACGCGCATGGCCGCGGGCTGCTGGTCGGGCGGGAACTTGCGCGCGATGGAGGCCCACTCGGCGCTGCCGGGCTCGGCGAGCGCGGGGGTCACGGCGAGGCCGCGGACGATGGCTGCGTTGGCCTCGCGCTCGATGGCGCGCAGCTCGTCCATGGGCACGGCGCTCTTGGCCCGGCCGCCCTGGGCGCCAGCGGGCACGAGCTCCACGTTGCAGCGCTCCTCGCCGAGCGCCCACGTGGTCGTCTCGAGCCCGCGCGCCTCGGCCACGGCGCTCAGCAGGTGCTGCGCCGAGTGCTGCTGCATGTGGTCGAAGCGCCGCGCCCAGTCGACCGTCGCCGTCACGCGCTGGCCCACCGCGAGCTCCACGCCCTCCAGCCCCTCGGCAGCCACGCGATGCACGCAGCGGCCGCCGCGCACGACCACCGAGTCGACGCGCAGCGCGTCGATGGCGCCCGTGTCGCTTGGCTGCCCGCCGCCCTCGGGGAACAGCACCGTGTCCTCCAGCTCGACCTCCAAGAAGCGCCCCACGCGCTCGCAGCGGGCCACGCGCGTCGCCAGCGACCGCAGCGACGAGTCGAACTGGCACGCGAGCGCGCCCGGGGGCGCCACGCTCAGCGGCGTGGCCGGCTCGGCGGCTGTCGGCGCCATGGCTTTCTTCGATTGGGGGGAACGAACGCCTCGTTAAAAAAATGGCGGTTATTATCGGGGCCGGCAGCACTCGCATCGCTCTTTGACGTCAGACCTTTTCTCTCCAAGACACACTCCAATCGCCACGAAAAGATGGCGGCGGACGTTCAATTCACACCACCGAGTCGCCGCCTTCAACACAAACGCCCAGATACTCGTAGCATCGAACCTCCCAGTTGTGAAGACGGGATACAAACCCACCGACTCCAGAATCCGTCGGATCTGCAAGCATCAGCTTATCCAGGCGCCGGTGCAACGCGTACCCTTTCAACGCGAGCTCTGTGAACAGGACAAGCGAGCCCCCACACGATGTGATCCGGTCTGCGAGGGCTCGGGTGTCCATCAACAAAATCTGCAGCTGTGTCTTCATTTGCTCATTCAAGGTTGCTCGACTTTGAACATCGTTGATACGTTCCCACAAAAGATTGTAAATGCGGATGAGTGTGGAAGCCTCACTGTTGCCCCTCACTCCCAAGCGTTCAATATTTTTCCCCGGTGATTGTGATGCTCCTCGCATGTCGTTCTCGCACAATTTCACATCAGTCGCCGCAGGATTTATCAAAGCGGCAAGCTCGACTACGATGGTGCACACTGGGATACGCTTACTGGGATCAAACTGGCAAATCTTCTGGATCAGCAACCATTGTGGGTCCGTACACCCGGACGGCCGCGATGGTAGCTGACCCCGGGTAACATGGTACTTGACTGATGCATTGTCGAGTTCTTGCCATGGGAGAGTGGAAGATGAGTACTTTGTCTTGAGCGCCGACTCTCGTTCTTGTCTGGCTACAACGCGCAGCGCCTCGATGATGCACATTCCAAACGAATACACATCGGACGCCATTGTTGGAGGCATCTTTTGACCGATAAGCAGCTCAGGAGCTATCCAATGCCAAGCACCAGTGATATGATCTCTGGCTTGTGTACTCGTAGTGCTTGTAGCTGACAAGCTCAGTCCAAAATCTGTCACTTTCGCTCTGCCGTCGCCACCCACAACAACGTTGTTGCACTTTAGATCGCAGTGAACTACACCACGTGCATGGAGATACTGGAGACCAAGCGCTGCTTCATAGAGTTTTTGCCAAAGTTGCTGCGGATGATTCTCCAAGTATTTATCCAAAGAACCGTTGGATGCGTATTCGCAGACGAAGAATAGTTGCCCAACATGACAAGCTCCAAAAAGTCGGACGACGTGAGGATGGCTCAAATTGAACCAAATGTCAGCTTCTCGCATCATTAGCAAACGTTCTTCAACGTGCTTCACGTCATCCTTAGTTTTAGTCCTTGTTTGACGACTTATCGCCGAGAATGACATCGACCACGACATGGCGCCTCTGCTGTCAGAGACGCACGCACCAACACGTTTCACTACCACATTTGAATCGAGCCATTTTGCTCGATAAACGCTCCCATAACCGCCTGCACCGATCATTTGCCATTCATCAATGAATAGTTCATACCAAGGAATGAACCACACTGGGGTTGTAGCATTGTTGTTGCCTCTTGTGCCAGATTCTGCTTGCATCTTATTGAATGATAAGTGAAGCGTCTTCATCTGCTCATCCGTGTACCTACGATTGGGGTGCTTTATCTCCGAGTCTAGCCACGTGAGAAATGCGCAGCGCTCATCGTCTGTCTGTAGTTCGCCGAGGACCTCCCAAGTTTTTGATAGCTTGGAAATGAAAAGAGTCCGCTCTTCTGAGCTGTTGGCCGACGATGTAGATTCTCTACTGGAATTGATGGCAATCGGCTGAATACCAAGGAGCTTCCCTATATCGTCGATACGGCGACGAAAACCGTACATGCTATCCCCAGTTGTGCGAATTGATGACAAGCGTAGCAATTGGCTAATGTGCGATACATTTTGAGTCGCGTTCCATAGATCGATGAGCACTTCATAGAGGCTGTTCAGTATCCCAAGTGGACGATATGAT
>JAASGX010000272.1:0-29421 GCA_023334415.1 Phytopythium chamaehyphon | reverse complement strand
TGTTATGATCAACCGATCAACGCTGCATGGGTTTTGCGCAAGGGTGTTCGAGACAACGGAGGGTCGGAACTCACTCTTGATGCCCTTGAGCTCGAGGAGAACGGCGCTTGCTGCTCCAGACAGGATCTCACTGCAATGGAAAGAGGTCAGGTTCTTCGTCAACTATTTGCAGTATCCAAGTTTGAAACGATGGCCCCTGGTTGCGGACTTTCTCGACAAGATTTCAACAACTTGGATAATGAGTCAAAAGTCGCGTTCGCCAGCAGACTCTTTGCAAACCAAATCACGACCGACGGCTACTCGGCTTCAATTCTTCTAACGCGACTAAAGTCTGCTGATGATCTGAAGATGGACGCGCTAAAGAAAGAGAAACGGAGGGGCAAGAAACGGCGCAAGCTCGCGGCGCATGCAGAAATTGACTACGAGTGGGAGGTACTGCCAGTCGACTACACTCCTAACGTGCTAATTGGAATCGACCCCGGGATGCGGAATTTGTGCACTGCAGCACGCGAAGACATCCTTGCTCCTCCACGCAAAGATGAAGCCGCGCCCAGAAGTGACATCGTCCAAATCCACGCAAAGGAGTATCGACACTTTGCTGGTATTCACAAGCAGAGATTCTGGTTTGAGAACCTCAAGAAGCGCGAGCCTTTCTACAATGATGTGTTGACGAGGATCCCGAGCTTCAAATGCTCCACCCTAGATGTGTATATGGAGCGACTTCGTGTCTACTGGAAGCACGTCGCGTTCCTAATCGATTTCAGCTCCAGCCACGCGTTCAGAAAGCAAAGGTTCATGGTAAAGCGCATGAAAGCCAAGACGCTCGACGCGCTTGCGAAGCGCGTAGTACCTGTTCCGAGCCCCCAGGTCATCGTTGGATACGGCGACTGGAGCGTTCGTGACGGAATCTGCGGTCATGGTTCCACCCCAGTGAAGGGGTTCAGACATGCGCTGCAGAAGCGAGCGAGAGTCGTGACGATTGACGAGTTTTGCACGAGCAAAAAGTGCTCGGGTTGTCACCAACCTCTTTGTGATGCAGTGCTGCCCCAATACCACAACGGCGAAACCGAGATCATCACGACCAAGTATGTCCTGCGCTGTCACTCCAGCGATTGCAGGGCGCTCTTTTGGGACCGGGGTGTCAACGCTTCGCTCAACATGCTGACGTTACTCAAAGCCAAGCTGCGTGGGGATGATCGACCCGCAGCTTTCGGTCGAGGAGCAGCAACGCGTGCATGAGCACACGAACGACATGACCAAGCGTGCGCGAGGGAGTTAAGCGTACACAGAATTTGTATACAGTAGGAATCCTACTGTATGGAGCCCAACTGAACTCCAGGCTGTCAGATAGCGGCTTCCAGCTCCTCGCCACACCATGAGCGCCGCCCGCGCGCGCCTCCGGCCCTTCGGTGCGAGCCCCGCGGCCCGCTCCCTCCCCTTGAGCCCCTTCTCACGCCTCTCTCTCTCCCTCGCGCGCTCTCTCTACCTGGGCCCTCGCAGGCCCGCTGGAGCCGCTGTCCGCCGCCACGCCCTGGGCCGTGTTCCCGCGCAAGAAGCTCGACGTGGCGTTCGCGGACGTCGCCGCGGGGCTGCGCGGCTGCCTACAGCTGCGCGAGAGCGAGCGTGAGGCGCTGGAGTGCCAACTCACGGCCGCGTGGGGCGGCGACTGCCTCGTGGCGCTCTCCGTCCGGTCGGTGGCTGCGCTTGGAGGGTTCTGGGTGACGCTGACGCTGGTGCTGACTCTGCTGATGATGATGACGACCACAGCACGGGCTTCGACCTGCTGCTCCAGACGCTCAAGCTCCCCGCGGGCTCCGAGGTGCTCTGCAGCGCCGTGACAATCCCGGACATGATATACCTGCTGCGCCACCACGGACTCGTGCCCGTGCCCGTCGACCTGGACCCGCAGACGCTCGCGGTCGACGTTTGCCAGCTCCGCGCCGCTGTCACGGAGGTGACAGCTTATCGTTGATGGTGCTGCTGTCCATATAGCTGTTGAGAGCTCATGGTTGGTGACGCGTGGACAGAACACGCGCATGGTGTTGGTGGCGCACATCTTCGGGACGCTACTGCCGCTGGACGACGTGCTCGAGACTGCGCGTGAGCACGGCCTGCTCGTTGTCGAAGACTGCGCGCAGGCCTTTGCGAGTAGAGACCGCTACACAGGAGACTCGCGCGCGGACGTGTCCATGTTCAGCTTTGGAACCATCAAGACTGCCACGTCGTTTGGCGGCGCGCTGCTGCGCGTTAAGGACACCGCTGTGCTTGAAGAGATGAAGCGCCGCGAGCGAAGATATCCTGCTCGCACAAACGTATTTTTCTTCAAGCGACTTGTGAAGTATGGATTTCTGCACGGGCTCTCGACACCAGCCATCTACGGGTTGTTCATGCACGCATGCCGCGCCGTCGGAGGTATTGTGATTTGCTCTGGCCGTAGTTCAATCGGTTGCGGATGCCTCATGATTCACTGTTTTCGTACTGCCTCAGCCGACCACGACAAAGTAATCACATCAGCCATTCGCGGCTTTAGCGGTGGTGAGCTTGTTTCGCTCATTCAATATCGGCCGTCGATGGCGCTGCTTGGACTGCTGCTTCGTCGCTTGACTGTTGACACGGAAGCCTACGTCACTCTTCGAAAGTAGGGCGGGATCGATACCGGCATGTCGTAGTCCTGCCCATACCCACGGTAGTGTTTATGTTGGTGTATGCCAGGCTACGAAGCGAACAGTTGCTACGTGCGCTCGAAGGCTTACCAAACGTCAAGGTTAGTCCTTTCAACTCCATTTCCGGATTGCACCGATGGAACTAACACAATATACTATGTCTCTCCAGGTTCCAGGCGCGAATGCCCCAAGTCACTACTTTTGGCTCTTTCCTATCGTTGTGCCGCGTCCGGACGTTGTCGTCAAGCACATGAACTCTCAGGTTATTTTCCATTCGCACTGTGGTGATTAGTGAGTATGCGAATGGTGACAATCTTCTTGTCCCGCAGGGCTTTGACGTCACATCTGGCGCGACGCAGCTTGCATTCGTATCGAGGTTGTCCACCCATGCTGTATCGCCCACTTCGTTTCCGAGAAACTAACACACTGCTGCCCTCTAGTCCAAAGGGCAAAGCGTTTGATCCTCCGAATGCCAAGCACATCATGAACAGGTACCTACGCATTATGAGTTTGACTTCCAGCTCTGCAGACTCTGATAATTTGCAACCCCTGTATTAGCCTCGTATACCTTCCCATCACGCCGGAAACGCCCGAGTGGGCGATCCCCAAAATGGTGCAGAGCCTTCGTGAAGCTTTGCAGATGTCCAGCCACCTTTGAAGAAAATCGCTCGTGCTGCACGGGTGACGCGCGGCTTCAGATGAATATCGACCGTGCATGAATACCTGCCAGACCTGACTCGCACATTCATACATGTACTTGTGTGTAGATCTTGAAATCCAAGATTTTTTGCATGCCAAGGTTGTTGAACTGTACAGTACAGCGATACAGCCTCGGCTTCACTGAAGGCTTCAGTGATGGGCCATCACGCTTACCGGTAGGCGGACCATTTGTGATTGCTGATGGTTTGCGAGATTTCTCTGTCAAAATCAAAGGGAAGAAAAGAGTCTCGGCGTTTTGGTGAGGACAACAAGCATTTGCTGCAAGGTGAAAAGTGACGCCAATTTATTCTGTGCATGAACGAATGAACTGTACAGTAGATGCTTGAACTCCTCCCTCTTTCGAACTCAGACTCGCGCATTTCTGAAGAATGAAGAAGCTGCATCTCCATCGAGCTTGTCATCCCGTGTAACCGATTAGTCCGATGAGTCCAATTCTTCACGTAGACGAGGACAACGTCCTGTTGGACGCTACAGTACATCGTAATTGTGTCACGCGCGTCACTCTCGTCGTTGGCCCACACGATCACTCGAGCGTGTGAAGACTGTATATTCAAGCCAAACGGCTGTGTCTAGGTCTGTCCACCTTGTTGACGAGCGAAGTGACACTCATGGCAGCGACCAAGTCACCGCGTAAAACGTGAGTGTATTGATAGATTGTTACCTTCATCCTTTAGATCTCCGTATCTACTGATTATAGATAATCTTACAAAAATACAGTCACACCATTTGCAATCGTCCAGCAGCTGTCTCTGCTGTACTTGGAATTTGAAAGAGAGTTTACGATTCATCATACACCTCTCCCCTCAGGATCATCTGCTCCGAAACCTCTTGTAAATCAGTAAACAGAGGCAACAGCGGTTGTTACAGCCGCCTCGGCACTGACCTGCTGTGATCCAACGCGATGGGATCAACACTGGAGGCCCCAGACCGCACGGACGCCTGCATCCCTGGAATTCGCTCAGGGAGGCGCTGGGATTGCTGGTGAAGCTAAGTACAGCAACACAAGCTCATTGCCTCTAATCTTGAGCCCTGCTAGCCCCCTCCATGCCTCTCCGTTCCCTTGACGTGAGAGCGAGACCAATTCGCCTCCCCCAGCCTCGTCAGCTCTGTCAGCTCTTGGGGCTCGTCGCTTGCGCCGAGTGCGCGAGCGTGACGGACTAAACGCCGCGCGCATTTCCCTGCGGGCGTCTCGGACTAAACTGCGCTGGCAGATGTATTGCTCTTTCAGTTGGCGCCCCGCTGCTGGCATTCGCAGCCAACTGACTCGAGTGAGCGCTGGCGGTCTCGACACGGTCTCAGGTCGAGCGAGACGTCCCACTGAGTGACCGCCGAGCCGAGTACTGCACAACTTCAGCCTTGTATACTGAAGCGCCATATGCAGCGCGTGTATCGTGCCCGGCAGCAGCCACGCGCCGCATCCATGGCATTTGCCACCGCCTCGCTCTCGCTTGAGCCTCGTCAGTCTCCAACTTGCCTCGTGCCGTTCACCCACCCTCCAGCTCGCCTCCTCCGCCTCGACCCTCGCCATGGCTCCGTCTGCGACTGTCACCGCCGTGTCCAACGTGACTGCGGCCACGGCCACGCCCGACAAGGACCTGGCGCTAGTCGCGCGCAGCGCTCACCTCAAGCCGTTCGGACCGCTCGAGAACCTGTCGGCCGCCATGCCATGGGCCGTATTCCCGCGCAAGCGCCTGGACCTCGGCTTCTCGGACGTGGCTCTGGCACTCGGCGCCTGCCTCACGCTCGGCGAACAGCACCGCGCAGAGCTCACGGAGCGCATCCAGCGCCTCTGGGACCCGCAGGGCCGCGCCTTCGTGGGTCTCTCGGTCCGGTGAGGCATTCTGTCTGTAGCAGTGCTATTCGCAGCGCCGGGCAGTGATCTAACGCGCGTTTGATGCAATTCACAGCACCGGCTTCGACCTGCTGCTGCAGACGCTCAAGTTCCCCGAGGGCTCCGAGGTACTCGTGAGCGGCGTCGAGATCGCCGACATGCAGTACGTGATGCGCTACCATGGCCTTGTGCCTGTGCCCGTGGACGTCAAGTCCGACACGCTCGGCATCAACGTCGACCTCATCGAGAGCAAGATCACCCCGGTAGGCTGTGGTCCATCGTGCCTCGCTGGCCAAAGCACGGCTTCTAACGCCAACTTGCCTCGCAGAAAACCAAGATGATCCTTGTCGCGCACATCTATGGCGCCTTCAACCCCATGGACGGTGTCATCGCCATCGCGCGCAAGCACAACCTGCTCGTGGCCGAGGACTGCGCGCAGATCTACACGAGCACCCGCTCGTACACGGGCCACCCGGAGAGCGACGTCGCCATGTTCAGCTTCGGCACGGTCAAGACGGCCACGGCCCTGGGTGGCGGCATCCTGCGCGTCAACGACGAGCGCGTGCTGGCCGAGATGCGCGAGCGCGAGAGCCACTACGTGAGCCGCACGAACGGCTTCTTCTTCAAGCGCGCCATCAAGTACGGCCTGCTGCAGAGCGTGACCTCGCCCTCCAACTGGGGCCTGTTCGTGCGCGCGTGCCACCTCTTTGGCCACGACCACGACGACGTCATCACCGCGGCGGTGCGCGGCTTCCTCGGTGGTGAGCTCATGACGCTGCTGCGCAAGCGGCCGTCGCTTGGCCTCCTCGCGCTGCTCGAGCATCGCCTCAAGACGATTGACGAGCCGTACCTCGCGCTTCGCAAACTCAAGGGCCAGAAGCTGCTCTCGCTGCTCAAGGACGAGGGCAACATCTTCGTGCCCGGTGCCGCGGCGGAGGACCACGTCTACTGGGTCTTCGGCGTTGTGGTTCCGGACCGCCAGAAGGTTGCCAACTACATGAACGCTCAGGTATGTTCGTGTGATTTGCTTGGTGTTGCAACATGTCAAACAGATTCTGATGGTGGATGCGTTTCGTGCAGGGCTTCGATGTGACGGCGGGAGCGACTCAGCTGGCCTTCGTCAACAGCCCCGAGGGCCCGGACCACGACCCTGTCAACGCCAAGCGCATCTTGACCAAGTACGCTCCGTTCTGTGGTTGCCATGTGTCAGAGTTGTCCGCTTACGATGATTCTGTGTTGTGCATTGGCAGCGTGCTGTACATGCCTGTGACGTCCGAGACGCCCGACTGGGCGATTGAGAAGATGGCCAAGTGCCTCAAGGAGGCCGTCAAGGACCGAACCCTGAACTTCTAGATGCGTGGTTGAGTTCGTGCGCGTAGTTGAATATGTTATCCACTCCTAAGGTATCTGAGCTGGTGTCGGTACGAATGATCGCTAAGTTTACCAACACAAACGCCAGAAACGGCGATGACGTCGTCCCGACCACCAAGCACAGCTACGGACAAGAAGAGAGAGAGTTGCTGAAGTCGAAAATGCTTCATCACATCTTTGGCATAATTTATTCCTCATGCAACTCCATTCTAATACCCACCGCATCTAGAGGATGGCACTGATGAGTGCCGAGGCCGTGACGACTGCCGTCACGGTGCCAGCCGAGCCTCGAGTAGCGTCCGATTTCGACCCTGATTTGGAGCTGGACGAAGATCCGCTCGCAGCTGTGCCAGTGTTCGTATTCGTTGATGTGGACGCCGCGCAGGTCGAGAGTTCAAAGGATAGTGCTGTAGTTGTTGGGCACGCGAGGCTGTCGGTGTCGTCAGCATCCCACGTGATGTCTGAGAGCGCTGGCCAGTCGTCCGGGCAAGTCGGCAATGTTGTGCGATCGGACGTAAACTTGGACATGGACTTTTGGTCCGAGATGACTGTGGCGTTGTACTGCTCCGCCAGGTTGTCGTAGTTGGGCATCGGGTTGTACGTGCACGCTATACTTGTGTGATCGCAGTTACTGGGCGAGAAGTAGCCCAGGCCGTAGTTCTGCGCGCCGTAGGCCGTGAACGGATACGCCGACGTGCTCTGGGAGTTGGCTTTCTCAGTCGAGTACTCGAAAGCGAAGCCGCCGTTGAACGCCTTGCGAAAGTCGCTGGAGTGAAGCCAGCCGGCCTGCAGCCATGTGCGTTGAGCCGCGTACTCATCTTCGGTAGGGAAAGCTGCGTTGAGGCATCCAAACTCGGTCAGGAGCACTGGAATGGTCATTTCATACGACAAGAAATCGGAGTAGAGCTGCTTGAAGCTCGTGGCCGCAGTCAGCGTCGTCTGCGTCGGATCGCAATACTGGTAGGCGTTGATGCCGTACCATTCGGCATTCTCGTAAATGTCGCTCGAGTCAGTGCGGCAATTATAATACTTGGCATTGTACTCTCGGTTGTTGTTTGTCTTGTCCGGGTCAGCGACGACCAAGCCCACCGGAATCGCTCGCATACTTGAGCAACTCGCGATAAACTTCCTCATGTCGCGAAGGAACTTCTTTTGGCACGGGGCATTTGTAAATCCGTCTTCCACGACGTTGTTGGCTTCATTGCCAGCACTGAAGGCCACCACATTATCGTATTTCGCAAATGCGGCAATGATCTCCTCGCCACGCGATTTGAGCGTCGACGAGTAGCAAGTCGGGTATAAGTCGTCCGTGATAGCACAACCCTCGCAACTGTAGCAACCGAGAATTAGTATCATGTCTACACTCTTTTATCATACAGAAACGTACCTCGCAGCAAGGTCGATGAGTGCGTACATGCCCCGCTTGCTCAGCGCGCACATGAACTTGTCGTGGGACTTGGATGGGTCAACAGCGTACAGGCGCACGGCATTAGCACCCGCAGCCGACAGATAGTTGATGTCTGGCCCCCACACATCAGCATAGTCGTCCGTGAAGAAGTCGATGTTGTTCTCGTTCAATTCGCCCGAGTTGGGTCGGGGATAGTAGTCGATTCCCTTGACAGCAAAGTACTTGCCCGTGACTGAATCGAACATTTTGTATCCCTTGATCTTGACGGCGTTCGTTGAGCCCTCGACGTTGCTCGAGTAGCAAGCGACCGCGCACACAGCAAGTGTTAGAACTGTCGACAACTTCATGGCTAGGTGGCAGGTTGGATGCTTGTTGAAGTGTGGTCAAAGGAGAATGTTGGGAAGTGAGTTGGCAAGGCTACCGCTTTCTAGGTCGCACCTTTTTGGTGATGGTCTGCTTCAATCGAGGACGAGGCGTATCCTTCCTAGCAGATGCCACAGTATCCATGCTAACTTTGGTTTCATAAGATGTAATCATTATACGCTTCGATATCCTGCAAAGCTCGCAGCTTGCTTCATAGACTCCCCAGCAGCTCAGCTCATGGCGAACGCAGCGACACCCGCGACCATAGTCGCCACCATCGACACGCCCACCGCCACGGCACTCGAGCTATCGGTAGCGGCGCTGCTGCTGCCCTCAGACGTGCCGGACGACGTCGTGGACCCGCTGCTGGCGTGGACCTTGCCTCCCCCGCTCTCATCGGTGGTTGACGATCCGCTGGAGCTCGTTGCCCACACGCCGCTCGTCTCCTGGTCGGGGCACTCGTACTGCTGCACCTCGCTGGGGCACTCGAGGCTGTCGATGCTGTCGGCCTCCCAAGTGACATCGGCAAGTGCGGCCCAGCCGGTGGGGCACTCGGGCAGCGTCGTCCGGTCGGACGTAAAGTCGTCGTAGGACGATTCGTCCGACGTGTCGGTGGCGTTGTACTCCTTGGCCAGGTTGTCGTAGTTGGGCATCGGGTTGTACACACACGGCACGCTCGTGTGGTCGCAGTCCTCGGGCGAGTAGTAGCCGAGGCCGTAGTTCTGCGCGCCGTAGGCTGTGAACGGGTATGGTGAGGCGCTCTTGGCGTTGGCGTTCTCGGTCGAGTACTCGAAGGCGAAGCCGCCGCTGAAGACGGCGCGGAAGTCGGATCCGTGCAGCCAGCCGGCTTGCAGCCACGTGCGCTGCGCCTCGTAGTCGCCGACGGTCGGGAAGCTCGGGTTGACGCAGCCGAACTCGGTGAGCATGACGGGGATGGTCATGTCGAAGCCGGTGAAGTCGGTGAGCAGTTTGAGGAAGCCGCCAGAGTCGGCGAGCGTGGTGACGTCTCCGTCGCAGTACTGGTAGGTGTTGAGCCCGTACCACTCTGCGTTCTCGTACTTGTCGGTCGAATCGGTGCGGCAGTTGTAGTACTTGGCGTTGTTCTCGCGGTTGTTGTTGGTCGTGTCTGGGTCGGCCATGACGACGCCGACGGGCACGGACCGCAGTGTGGAGCAGCCACCAAGGAAGGCGCGCATGTCCCTCAGGAACTTCTTCTGGCACGGCGCGTTGGTGAAGCCGTCGTCCACGATGTTGTTGACCTCGTTGCCCGCGCTGAAGGCCAGCACGTTGTCGTACTGCGCGAACTCGGAGATGATCTGCTCGCCGCGCGCCTTGAGCGCCGCCGGGTAGCACGCCGGGTACTCGTCGATCGTGATGGAGCAGTTCTCGCAGCTCGCGCCCAGGTCCACGAGCGCGTACATGCCCTGGGCGCGCAGCGCGCACATGAACTGGTCGTGCGACTGCGACGGGTCCACGGCGTAGAGGCGCACGGCGTTGGCGCCCGAGGCCGCCAGGAACGGGATGTCGGGCCCCCACACGTCCGCGTAGTCGTCCGTGAAGAAGTCGACGTTGTTTTCGTCCAGCTCGCCCGTGTTCGGCCGCGGGTAGTAGTCCACGCCCTTGACGGTGAAGTAGTCGCCCGTCTTGGCGTCGAACATCTTGTAGCCCTTGATCTCGACCGGGTTCGTGTACGCGCTTGCGCCCGCGGCGCCCAGCGCCAGCAGCAGCAGCGCTCGCATCCTCTGCGGTGGTTCGCGGGCGTTAAGTAGCGGAGGTGGGCGGAGGTTGGCGGGCGTCAGCGGAGGTGCGCGGGCCGGCGGAAATCGAGGAGTGGCGGCATGGGGGGCAACCGCGCGGCCGAGATTGTCTGTTCGAGCGCATGGAGCATGTGGTTGATTCGCCCTGGTCGGGCGGAAGCGCCCGCCGATTGTGGATGCCTGATTTTTAGACCTAAAGATTGTAGGGGTCTTTTTGCTGGGCATGAGATAGAGACGGAATCAGCGGGACGGAAGCTGGGGACTATCCCGGCGATTTTCGGTATCGCGGTGCAAATCACTTGCACTGAGTATAGGGTGGACGAGGCTTGTGGGCTTGAACCCATGGCATAAAACGGGCAGGTAATAGCGCGAGTAACGCTACGGTGACACTCTCGTTACATTTTAGTCGAATCATTTGGTGCGGTGCAGGTCCGGTTGATACGTGTTGCACGCGTCAAAGCGACGACAAGCATGAACACCACCACGGGCGATATGATACTGTACATGCACAGCGTTTGCGATCACGGCGGCAGCAGCTCGCTCCTCGCGGCTGCCGCTACTGTACGTTGTTCACCCGCTCAACTCACAGATAAAGCCTCTGCATTAGGCCTCTAAAGGTTGTGGGCGAAGGCCACGGCCACGACGAGCACCGCCGAGGCGAGCGACGAGCTCAGCACGGCGTTGGCGCTGCTCGAATCCGACCCGTCGTCGGTGCTGCCCGACCACGACTCGGCACTGGCGCTGGCAGCGCTCGTGGTGGTGCCGTCGTACTCGGTCCAGTCGCTTGCGGTCTGCCCCGAGCACTCGTAGTTCTGCACCTCGGTGGGGCACGACATGCTCTCCAAGTCGTCAGCCTCCCACGTGATATCGGCGATGGCCGGGAAGCCGCTCGGGCAGTCCGGAGGACTCGAGCGGGTCGAGTCGGCCGTGAAGTCGTCGTACGAGTCCTCGTCCGACGTGTCGGTGCCGTTATACTGCGTGGACAGGTTGTAGTAGTTGGGCATCGGGTTGAACGAACAAGTCGTCGTCATGTGGTCGCAGTCCTCGGGCGAGTAGTAGCCGAGGCCGTAGTTCTGAGCACCGTACGACGTGAACGGGTATTCTGACGCCGACGCACCAGTGTCCGAATTCGACATCTCAGTGATGTACTCAAACACGAAGCCGCCGCTGAAGACCTTGCGGAACGTGCTCTCGTGCAACCAGCCGGCCTGCAACCACGTGCGCTGCGCTTCGTAGTCATCGATTGTCGGGAAGCTTGGGTTGACGCAGCCGAACTCGGTGAGCATGACAGGAATCGACATGTTGTACGACGCAAAGTCCGTGTACAGTTGGTAGAAGCCTGTCGCGTCCTCGAGCTCCGTGACGTCGCCGTCGCAGTACTGGTAGGTGTTGAGGCCGTACCACTCGGCGTTCTCGTACAGGTCGGTCGAGTCGGTGCGGCAGTTGTAGTAGAGCGCGTTCATCTCGCGGTTGTTCGTGTCCGTGTCGGGGTCGGCCATGACGACGCCGACCGGGATCGAGCGCATGGTGGACGCGCATCCGCCGATGAAGGCGCGCATGTCTCGCAGGAACTTCTTCTGGCACGGCGCATTGGTGGTGGCGTCGTCCACGAGGTTGTTGATCTCGTTGCCCGCGCTGAAGCCCAGGACGTTGTCATACTTGGCAAAGACCGAGATGATCTGCTCTCCTCGGGTCTTGAGCGCCGACGGGTAGCAGTCCGGGTACTCGTCGATCGTGATGGAGCAGTTCTCGCAGCTCGCGCCCAGGTCCACGAGCGCGTACATGCCATACTTGCGCAGCTCGCACATGAAGTCGTCGTGCGACTGAGACGGGTCCACGGCGTAGAGGCGCACGGCGTTGGCGCCGGCCTGGGCGAGGTAGGCGATGTCGTCTGTCCAGATCGAGCTGTTGGTGTCGGTGAAGAAGTCGTAGTTGTTGACGTCGAGGTCGCCCGTGTTGGGGCGTGGGTAGTAGTCCACGCCCTTGACGGTGAAGTAGTCGCCCGTGTTGGCGTCGAACATCTTGTAGTTCTTGATGACCACCGGATTGGTGTAGGCGCTGCCGAGCGCCACGAGCGACGCGGCCGCGAGGCCCGCCGCGGCGGTCGCTAGTGACGGCATCACGAACGAGTGCAGTTCCTAGCGGGGTCCCTGGCGGTCTCTGGGCGAGGCGCAAGGGGAATTCGCGTCCTCTTCCTACGGCAGCGGAGGGCGAGGCGGGCGAATTGGCGAATGGCCGAGCCCGCGAGAAGCGCCCGAGCTCAGCCGGTCGTGCCGTCGCGGCCCTGAGATGATCGAGCCCGAGACGCTGGAGAAACTGAGAGAGCGAGGCCGCGCCGGTCTCTCGCGCCCGGCAGAGCGTGCGCCGCCAAGACCCGCGGCATGTGGCGTTGGACTTGCATCGGGCGATGCCGACACCATCCATGAGGCGGGATTGGATTTTTCTACGCGAGTCACAAATTTTGAGAGACATGCTGTCTCTGGGCGCAACTGGTGGGTGCATTTGGCATTCACGTTTCAAATAAATTTAAAAAGACTCTTCCTGGAAACCTCCCAGACCCCATAGGATATCTCATGATTGACGGGCGCTCCCGATGTGCAGACCGCCTCAACCAAACGAGCGTGCGCTACAATTGCCGCGGCCCTGGAGCTTCCAGCGGAAGCCACCAGAGCGCGCGCGTGCGACGTAGAAGTGGGTGGGTTGAGTGCTGTTCTGTGCGCTCCCTCCGTAAACGAAGCCGAGTGGATCCGCTGATCATCATCATGATGATCATCGTCACCATCTGGGCAGAGCGAATGGATCTGGCAATGAAACGAACGCAACGAATGAATGAATGAATCCAGCGTGAATGAAATCCAGCCGAGTGTCTTGCCATGCGAGGCTTTCGTCTGCATCGCCGGTTTGGATGCCGGATCGGGTCGACTCGACTCTGGTGCTGCACTACTGGTACCGTTTCTACACTCGCCGGTCGAATCTCGAACTCGGTCGGCAGCTCGAGCTCCAGCAGCTTCCTAAAGGCGCGAAGGAGCGGTGGACATGACGGTGGGCCTGGATTCCCAGTGGAGCTCTGGATCCAGAGGACTCGGGGCTGACGGCGCGCGCAGGAGGCGGCGGAGCGGGCGGAGCAGGCGGAGGCGCCGCGCGCGGCCAAGGAGGCGGCGCTCGCCGCTGGGCTCAGCGACGAGCAGGCGGACGAGCAGCAGGCGGGCGACGAGCTGCAGGACGAGGCCGAGGGCGAGGAGGAGGAGAATGAGGAGGAGGAGGAAGGGGATCAAGAGGAAGGGGATCAAGAGGAGGAGGGAGGCGAGGACAAGGACAAGGAGGTCGGGCTCTCGTACCTGTACACCAACTTCGAGGTGCGGAGGGCAGCGGAGGGTTTTCGGTTGGGGGACGGCTGACAAAGTGGTGGGAAGGACGACGACGAGAACGACGAGGACTTCAAGGACGACGGCGGCGACAAGGATGACGATGACGACGACGACCATGACAACGACGACGACGATAATGCCGACGACGACGTGGCCGACGACGACGACGAAGACTTTGAGCCCAACGAGGGCGGTGACGACGACGAAGACGACGATGAGCCGCCAGGTAAGTTGGAGATCACGATCGGAAGCTCGCTGCTGTGGTGTCTGACGATGGGACTTGTGGTTGCACAGCCAAGAAGCAGAAAAGCTAGGCGGATCTGCTCGCCGGCGTGTATATGGCACGTCTGCTATTATCCCTACATTGTGGGCCCACCTTCCACCCAATCCCCTTTTGCATCTATCCGTGGAGTTTGTTGAAGGGCCTGCGTTGGGAGCAGCGTAGTGATACAGGCAGGAGCCATCGCGGTCGCCCAGATAGAGCATCCACCTAACCGACCATGGTGCGCTTGCGGCCGCGGAGACGCACCTGCGCGAGCTTTTGGAACGTCGCGTCCGCTCGGCGAGAGCGCGCCTTGTAGGCGCGGAGCACCTCCTCCACCTGTAGCGAACCAAAAGCCAAACTCAGGTCGTGACCTTGTCCAAATCCCCAAATGCTACGTACGAGCTTCTCCGAGTTGATGTGCGTGCTGGCGAACGCACGCTCCATGACATACAGGTCCACGGCCTTGTCCTCGGGCAGCGGCTGCGAGTTGGCCAGCCCAAAGTCGATCACAGTCTGCACAAACATGGGAGAGCGTGAGCGTCTCGCCAAAACTGCCGCTGAACGGACGAAGGCCCATGCTTACGACTTCGGTGGCGCCCTCGTGGCTCAGCATGAGGTTGGAGGTCGTGAGGTCGCCATGGACAATGTCGGCGTCGTGCATGCGGGCAATGGCGACGCCCACCTGGTACGCGAGCCGCAACGCCTCCTCTCCGTACAGCGGGTCTGTAGTAGTACCGTCCACGGCGTCAGTAGTCTGCCGCTCCAGTCGGCCCGCAGCCGACGACGCGCCCACCTGAGGCGTAGGCCTGGCGCAGGAAGGCCTTGACGCTGCCGCCCGCGACCTTCTCCAGGTACAGGCGGCCCGCGTCCTCGTCGATGAGCAGGATGCAGGGCGTGGCCACGCCCGCGCGCCGGCACTTCATGATGCACCGCGCCTCCTGCACGAGCCGCCGGTGTGCCAACTTGCGGTCCAGCACCGGCAGCCGGTAGCTCTTCTTGACGCGCTCCTTGACGACGCACGCGCGGCCCGCGAGCGCGGTCTCGAACACCTTCTGCTCGCCCACACGTTAGCGTTAGCGCTAGCGTCACCAACGGAGCCGCAGCGGCGCGGGCCCCCACCGCCTCGGCGCCCTGCGCGATCAGCGCCCAGCCCGCAGGCGCCTCGACCTCCATCTGGGCGGTCCCAACCAGTTCTTTTTGTGAAAGGTTTCCTTCGCGTTGTGGAGGTACAACACTTTATGCAGGTTTTGGGTCGACATGGTGCTCGACCACGGTTTACACGGCCAGCGCACAGTCCGCCCCCTCGATAGCGCCGACTGGTTTCCATTCGAGCGCGCGTCAAGCACCACAGTCGGCCTTTCTCGCCGTCATGGAGTCTCCTGGGAGCCGCCGCCAGCTCAAGGCTCGGGTCTAGCGCACTGGTGCGCGCCGACCGGCTCCTTGCTCATGTTGCGGTGGAGCCGCCGCCGCCTCCAGCTTCAAGCGCGCCGCCCCAAGCCGCGTGACGCGCCGGGCCCGCGCTATGCCCGAGTGGGACGCTCGGCCAGCTGGAGCCGCGGCCTGCATGGCCCCCGCGCGCCCGGCGGCCTCTATGCGCGTTACGCACGGCTCGGGGCGCGCCCGAGGCTCCGTTCTCTGCTCGAACGCGGTCGAGTCGGAGCGCGGATGAGTCACGGCGCTCGGATCTCACTCGGCGGGCTCACTCGGCGGGAAGCGGGCCCACCGCCGGCCCAGCGCTCGGCTCACTCCCGAATCCGCCAGCCCTCCGGTCATAGTGGCAGCAGCTACAGCGCAGTATCGATAGAGCTCCATGGCGTTCCCGATCCGCGTCGTCGCTCTAGTGCTCGCGCTGGTCGCGGTAATGGGGAGAGCTCCCGAAACGGCCGCGCTGGAAGAGGCCGCGGACGCGGCAGCGGACCCGGATGTCGGCAAAACGCCCGTCGAGATGATCCAGGCGAGGGGGTACGCGGCCGAGACCTACTCGGTCACTACCGCCGACCGCTATGTGCTCACCATGCACAGAATCCTCAAGAGCTACGCCGAGACGCAGTCCGGAGCGGCCGCCGCCGCCAACAAGCCCGTCGTGCTGCTGCAGCATGGACTGCTCGACAGCAGCTTCGCCTTTGTGGCCAACTTCCGCAACCAGAGCCTCGCGTTCCTGCTCGCGGACGCTGGCTACGACGTGTGGCTGGGCAACAACCGCGGCAACACGTGGTCCAACAAGCACTTGGACTACACAACGGACGACGACGCGTACTGGGAATTCACCTGGGAGCAAATGGGCCTCTACGACCTCCCAGCCCTCATCAACAAGGCCCTAGACGTGTCTGGGCGGCCGACGCTGAGCTATATCGGCCACTCGGAGGGCACGACGCAGGCGTGGGTCGGGTTCTCCAAGAACCAGGAGGTGGCCAAGAAGGTCGACTACTTCGGAGCGCTGGCCCCAGTCGCGTGGACTGGCCACGCGTCCGCTGAGCTCATTGTGGCCGTCGCGGAGCTCAAGATCGACCAGATATTCCTCAATCTGGGCTTTTCAAGCTTTCTGCCGCATACCGAGCTGCTCGAGGTCCTGCTTGCTGACGTCACTTGCACATCGCTGTCGCAGCTGTGCAGCTCGGGCATTGGCCTCATCGCCGGCCCGTCAAACAACCTCAACACGACGCGAGTCGCCGTGTACCTCTCGCAGACGCCTGCGGGCACCTCGGTCAGAAACCTTGCGCACTATGCTCAAGGCATCCGCGCCGACACGTTCTCTTCGTACGATTACGGGTGCAGCTGCCTGCGCGCGCTCGGCATTTCGCTGTGTTCGAAGTTCATCTGCAAGAACAAGGCCAAGTACGGCACCTTTGACCCTCCGGCCTTCCCGATCGGGAACATGAAGTACCCGCGCACGGGCTTCTTTATTGGCGCGAGTGATCAATTTGCGACCGCAACGGACATTGCGCTGCTCCGCTCGGGACTGCCGTCGGGGACTGTTGTGCATGAGAAGACTGTCCCAGACTTCAGCCACCTGGACTTCACGTGGGCGTACAATGCCAACCAGCTGGTCTATCAGGACGTCATCGCACAGCTCAAGCTGTACGCAGGCAAGAGCTACTAGACATTGTAGGTTAGACTGGCATGTGAGCACAACAACAATCATGTGCGTTGAGCAAGCAGCACCCACTGATCTCAGCTGCAACTGCGTCAGTGGCTTCGGACCTTTGATACTGTAGGTTCTCTCTCCTTCCTGGCAAGTGCAAGTGGCCACCGTGACGCTCGTTCCACGCGGGAAGCCGAAGCCCAGACGGCGTGCCACGGCTTCGCATTTGACAGGCATGGACTCCCACTCTTTCCTGAAGTCGTTCATGAAGATCGGCAGCAAGTGAACCGAACACCTTGAACTGTACACCTGTTGAAAACTTCAACGTAGGAAGGCGCCTGTATTCGAGTCGTGTACAGTGCGCTTCAACACGATCTCCAGCATGCTGCACCACCACTTCACTGCAGCCACCACTCCACAGCAGCGCCATTGTAGCCCTCGATAGCTGAAGTGGTCGCGCGTTGATCGCGATCTCACCTCGGCTGCAGTGTAGGGATCATAAATTAGCAGCATTATTGCTCACCTGCCACCGACTCGATGCGACGTAGACGCGTCCCGCAAAGAGTTCGAGCACTGCAGCTCTCCTAGATGAACAAGACAACAGCGCTTTAGATCTGCGTTGCAGGGAAGGCAACCGATATTCGCGTCGGGAAGTCGGCGCGAATGCAAGTCCTCTTGGCGGCGGGAAGCAAACGCAAGAGTGGGCATGCAACTCACTGCGATCACCAGTGGTGCACATGTAGACGACTCGAGTGAACGTCGGACCTCGATTCATTGACGCAAATTTGCACCGCCGGGAGCGGGCTTGCAATAAACGCTTACCACTACAAAACGCTACGCATGTAGTCGCAACCGACTGCCTCAATACCCCTGGCCCTCGTACTTCTTGATCTGCGCGATGAGGTCCGAGTAGACGTACTGGTCGGCGTTGTACGCCCACGTGAAGTCGATGTGACCGAAATCAACAGTCTTGTCGTACACAATGGTCCCCGTCGGCAGCGCCTTGCGCAGCTTGTTGATGTCCGTGGGCGTCGCGAGCGAATCGGTCGCGCCGTTGTAAAAGCCCGTGCGAGGGTACTTCATGCTCGACAGCGGGAACGCCGGTGGGTCAAAGCTGCCGTAGACTGCCTTGTTCTTGCAGATGAGCGTCGAGCACAGCGAGACACCCAGCAGACGAATGCAGCTGCAGCCGTAGTCGTAAGATGCAAAGGTGTTGTCGCGGATGCCCTGCGCATAGTGCGCCATGTTCTTGACGCCAGTGCCTGCCGGCGTCTGTGTGATGTACACGTGCACGCGCGAGGCGTTGATGTTGTCAGACGGCCCGCCAACGAGGTCAAGGAAGCCGTCGCAGACCTCGCCAACAAATGCGCACGCGTACTTGCCGAGCACGTCCTGGACGAGTGCGTTCTTGGGGCTGAACTCTGTCTGTCCGAAGATTTGGAACCACGTATCGACGTATGTCTTGGCGAGCGTCACGAGAATCGGCGACGTCGCTGCTCCCGTCCAGGCAACTGGAGTGAGAGCGCCGAAGTAGGACACGCGCTGCGCGAGCTCCTGGTTCTTGGAGAACCCAACGAATGCCTGGGTTGTGCCCTCGGAGTGACCGACGTAACTCAGCGTCGAACGGCCAGACGCATCAAGCACGTGGTTGATCATCGCGGGCACATCGTACAAGCCCATCGATTCCCAGGTGAAGTCCCAGAACTCGTCGTCGTCTGTCGTGTAGTCGAGGTGCTCGCGCGACCACGTGTTGCCACGGTTGTTGCCCAGCCACACGTCATAGCCAGCGTCCGCGAGCAGGAACGCCAAGCTCTGGTTGCGGTAGTTGAGCACGTACGTGTACGCGCTGTCGAGCAGTCCGTGCTGCAGGATCACGGCGGGCTTGTTAGCAGCAGCAGCCGAGCCGGACTGCGTCTCGGCGTAGCTCTTCGGGATCCGGAACATGGTGAGCACGTAGCGATCGGCGGTCGTGACCTTGTGCATCTCAACCTCGTAGCCGCGGACCTTGATGATCTCCGGCGCTGTGAGCCCCGCGTCTGGGTCCACAATCGAAGCGGCTTCTTCAGCGTGGATGGCAGTGATGGCCATCACGAAAAGCGTGAAGAGTAGAGTGACCATCGTCGAGGACAGCGGCGATGTCTTCATGGTCGACGTGGCTGGCGAGAGCAAGGCAAGCAGACGTGATAGAGCTTGCTGCTGCGCTCGGCGAGGCGAAATCGAAAATGAACGAACGGGTCGAGGCAGCTGGGGCGGAGAGCCCTTAGCGAACAGCAAAGCTACTGATTGTGGTGGTCGAGTTAGGTGACCAGCGACGGACTAACCAGGTGTCCAAGTTGAAGTTGTCCGGCGATCTTCAAGCTCATACACACACACGCCCCGGCTGATGACGATGGCGGCAGCGCTTGCATCGACGCGATTGAGGCAGTGCACTGCACAGAGGCTGCTTAAAGCCTTGGCAGTGCGTCACTGCACAGCGCATCTCCTACTTTTCGGTGCGAGCAAGGCGTGGCACGGCTCCAAATCATGGCATCATGGTCCGCTGCGACGCACCTGCAGTGCAGGCTGCACGGGATGCGCAGCCATCGTTGTTTGAAGCGAGAGTGCCAAGCTCACTTCAAGCTGCAGCGATGACGCTCCGCGGTTGTCGAGTGCCAATCCCGACTCGGACCATCACGCGGTGACGCTGAATCGATGTCGAAGCACACGCCACGGTGGCTCATGGTGCAGCCATCATGGAGGAAGAAGACGGTAAGGTTTATGACAGCAGCATGAAGGGCCATGCACCAGCTATTGATTCAAGGCAAGGTCCTGGTGGCGCCGCGTGGGCATGAATGAACCCCTGGTAGCGCACACAAAGCAATGCGGAGCAAGATAGACTCATGAATTCGATTCACACTACATACCAACATGATGAGCCGGACTCATGCCCGCTCTCAGTCGTACACCGCCACACCGCCACTACAACTAGTCAAAACTGCGCTCAGTAGCCCTTGCCGGCGTATAGCTTGAGCTGCGCGAGCAGGTCTTGGTACACGAGCTCGTTGGCGTTGTACGCCCACGTGAAGTCCAGGTGGCTGAAGTCCGTAATGGTCTTCTCGTGGACGATGGTACCCGACGGCAGCCCCGAACGCAGCAGTGCAATGTCCGTTGACGTGGCGAACACGTCCGTGTCTCCGATGAAGAAGCCCGTGCGCGGGTACTTCATGTTCCCGATCGGGAAAGCCGGAGGGTCGAAGCTGCCGTACTTGGCCTTGTTCTCGCAGATGAGCGACGAGCACAGCGAGATGCCCAGTACGCGCAGGCAGCTACAGCCATAGTCGTACGACGCGAACGTGTCGTCGCGGATGCCCTGCGCGTAGTGCGCCATGTTCTTGACGGACGTACCGGCGGGCGTCTGCGAGAGGTAGACCGCAATGCGCGACGTGTTGGTGTTGTCCGAGTTCCCCGCCACCAGGTCGAGGCCGGTGCCGCAGAGCTCCGAGAGCGACGTGCACACAACGTCTCCCAGCAACGTCGACAGCAGCTCCGTGTGGGGGATGAAGCTCGTGAAGCCCAGTTTGAGGAACAATACGTCCACCTTGAGCGTGGCGAGGGCGACGAACAGCGCTGCCGTGGCGTGGCCAGTCCAGGCGACCGGGGCCAGCGCTCCGAAGTAGTCGACCTTCTTGGCCACCTCCTGGTTCTTGGAGAATCCGACCCACGCCTGGGTCGTGCCCTCCGAGTGGCCGACGTAACTCAGCGTCGACCGCCCCGAGACATCGAGCGCCTTGTTGATGTTGGCAGGGAGATCGTACAGGCCCATGTCCTCCCACGTGAACTGCCAGAACTCGGAGTCGGCCGTCGTGTACTTGAGGTGTGTGCGAGACCAGGTCGTGCCGCGGTTGTTGCCGAGCCAGACGTCGTAGCCGGCGTCGGCGAGAACGTAGGCCAGGCTCTGGTTACGGAAGTTGGACACGAACGTGAAGCTGCTGTCGAGCAGCCCGTGCTGGAGCAGCACCACGGGCTTGTTGGCGGCCGCCGCCGCGCCGGACTGGGACTCGGCGTATGTCTTGGGGATGCGGTACAGCGTCAGCACGTAGCTGTCGGAGGTCGTGGTCGTGTAGGTCTCGACGGCGTATCCGCGGGCCTGGATGATCTCCACGACGGTCTTGCCGACGTCCGGGTCGACGGTGGCTTCCTCGACTTCAGCGTCGGCGCGAACGTCGGCCACGAAGGCGCACAGCGCGGCGAGGAGCAGAGCGAGGGACAGGAGCCGCCGGTGGAGCATCGTAGCGGGCTGGAAGCGAGGCGAGCGGAGCAGGCGTCGGGGCGTCGAGGCAAGTTGCGAAGTGAGCTCTGTGCCGGACGCTGTGGGTTTCCGGCGCTCTCCTCGCCATGACCGGCAGCTGATGGCGGCCAAGGCCTCGTTGGCCATGATGGGCCCGTGGAAACACGCCTCCAGGCATTGCCACTGGATTGCACCGGCGCACAGTACACAGTAACGCGATGGAACGGGTTGAAGGCTGTCAGGAACAGGGCAGGATGGGGACGCTGCCTTCGCCTTGGGCCCTGCGCTGCACGCTGCAGTGTTGCACGCCTGCGGATTAGTCCAACCATGAGCGGGAAGCTCGGTGTGAGCAGTGGCACGGCGCAAACTCCACCACCGAAGCCTCCGGGGCTCTGCAGGAAGTCTGTGAATGAGGCTCGAGAAGATTGGCTGGCTCATGGCTCATGGGCGGCTGATGCGTTGAAGCTGGGCCGAGAGTTGGACTTATGGAGATAAACAGGTCGAGCAGGCAGGGCGGCCAGGGATTTGACTGACCAGCCAGCCTATCCAACAGCGTGGTTGAAGCTGCCAGCAGACTTTTGTCCTGGCATGCAAGTCCAGCGCGATCACCAAGTGTAGGGGATGTTCACCGCGACGCCTGGCATTTTCGTGTGCGTGAAAGCTCCTCAGCAGGGATGTGAGCAGCACTTCGCGTCGAAGCTCAGCAGGATATGAGTACAGTACACTCCTGCAGCGGAGCAGGAGGAGCGACTCACTGCGATGATTATCGCCAGGTGCATAACTGCTTTGGAGCATAATCGTCCGTGTGCGCTAATCCACGGCCACCAAGCGATGGATTGCCGTGGCCCCGAGAGGAGTTCGTGCGTCACCGACAGGCTATCTGCGCCGCCTGTGAGTGATTCTTCCCATCCAGCCTTGGATAGCCGTGGCGACGGCTTCAACTCGATCCGGTGACGCGGTTGCAGCTCTCGACACGTCGAGCATGCTCACTTTTTTGCCGTGAGCAGTTCGAAGTATCTCTGAGCCGAGCTGAAGCTGAGCTGACCGACCCATCCTCAAAACGTCAAAGGCGCTCCTCCATCCCGACAACTTCAACTAGACCTGGTTGCACTGCACTTGCGGCCATAGCCCCCGAGCCTTGGTTGGGCAAGAGTCAAACGTGTCGATTCAAAGCTAAACGCATTGATGAAGCTGACAGCACTACACTTAGTAGTACACTACACAACCTGCACGACCCGCGGGCGTGACGCAGTCGTACGCAGCAACCGCGACTCGCGGCCCGGCTTATCTTAAACCTAATTGTACTCGACCTCGTTGTACTGCGCAATGTGCTCGAGCAGCTGGCCGTAAATGAGCTCGTGCGCGTTGTAGCCCCACGTGAAGTCGAGGTGGTTGTACTCGACGCTGCTGTCGTAGAAGACGGTGCCCGAGGGCAGCTCCGCCCGCATCTGGTCAATGTCGGTGGCCGTCGCGAGCCAGTCGTCTGTGCCCGTAAAGAAGGCCGTGCGCGGGTACGCGAGCGCGCTCAGGTCGTACGCCGGCGGGTCGAAGCTGCCGTACACGGCCTTGTTCTTGCATATGAGCGACGAGCACAGCTTGATGCCCAGGATGCGCAGGCAGCTGCAGCCGTAGTCGTACCGGCGGAACGTGTTGTCGCGGATGCCCTGCGCGAAGTGCGCCATGTTCTTGACCGAGGTGCCGGCGGGCGTCTGCGAGATGTACACCTGGATGCGCGTGGTGTTGACGTTGTCCGACGGGCCCGTGAGCGCGTTGATGATCGAGTCGCAGGCGATGTCGACGAACGCGCACGCGTACTTGCCAATGATGCCCTGGATGAGCTCGCTCGTCTGGAAGAAGGCGTCGACGCCCAACAGGTCGAATAACACGTCCAGGTACGTGTCGGCCATGGCGAGGAAGATCGGCGACTCGATGTGGCCCAGGTACGCGACCGGGGCAAGAGCCCCGAAGTAGGACACGCGCTGCGCGAGCTCCTGGTTGGTCGAGAAGCCCGCAAACGCCTGCATGGTGCCCTCCGAGTGGCCAACGTAGCTCAGCATGGGGCGGCCAGACACGTCCAGCACGTAGTTGATCATAGCAGGCATGTCGTACGATGCCATCTCCTGCCACGAAAACTCCCAGTACTCGTCGTCGGCTGTGGTGTAGTCGAGGTGCTCGTTCGACCACGTCGTCCCTCGGTTGTTACCGAGCCACACGTCATAGCCGGCGTCCGCGAGCAGGTACGCCAGGCTCTGGTTGCGGAAGTTGAGCACGTACGTGAAGCTGCTGTCGAGCAGCCCGTGGATGAGGTAGACGGCTGGTTTGTTGGCGGCGGCCGTGGCGTTGGCCTGCGTCTCGGCGTAGCTCTTCGGCAGGCGGTACATGGTGAGCACGTAGCGGTCGGCGGTCGTGACTTTGTGCTCCTCGACCGCGTAGCCTCGGCGCTGAACGATCTCCATGACCGTGAGTCCGTCGTCGGGGTCGATGATACTCGTGGTCTCTCTCTCGGCGGCCACGAGCGTCGTGCTCAGCGCCATGAAGCAGGCGACAGCCAGCAGACGCAGGCGCAGCAGCTTGGTCATGGCGGCGGCGGTCAGCAGTTGGTCTGGAGTGGCTGGCGACTCGAGGAATGACAGCGACGCTGCAAGTGGCAGTGCCAGCCGCCGGTGCAGTCTGCAGTCGAGCAGCTTCGCGGATCGCTCCGTCCCTGCGCCGACCTGCTGGTCGCCGAGGAGCCCGCCGCGTGTGCATAGCCCGCCATGAGCCGCAGTTTGCTCGACCAGCGGCGAGCAGAGACAGAGCCCGCGGCTTCACTAGCGTGGGCTCCTCGAGCTGCTGGGCCTGTGACCACTGGTCACCAGCAGATCCTGCTGCAGGGCATGCCACTGTGCGCCGCAGCCGCGCGCTTCAAGGCTCGCGAGTCCGACCGTCGCCGATGATTCATCGGACGGCCTGCCAGTGGCACTGATGGACGAATCCGAGCCACTGTCGACTCGACAGTGTCGAGCGACTCCGTTCGCGCCGTCTGGGGAACTCGAAGACGTCGAGAACCGAAGCGAGGAGCAGGCGGCGGTGCAAGCGAGCGGCCAGCGGCTCCGCTCACGCTTCGGGTCAATGCTCCGGGACTAAACGAGGTGGAGCCTTGTGGGCAGAGCCGCGAGCCTAACCTTGAGGCCTACCGACTTTAGAGAAATGGACCAGAGACGCTGTCACGCCGGACTCGAGGCGGATGTCATGCTTGCCGTGCGTGGCATTCACACCGAAGGACCACTCGCCCGCGGCTGCTCGCCTTGTCAATGGGCACGAGTCGCCGCCATGGTGCAGTGCAAAGCAAAGCAACCGAACGCGGCAGTTTGTGTATGAATTCGGTCCATGCGTCTGCCCTTGGTGCGCTGGACGGCGACGACTTCCATTCGCAGGATGGATTCACCGGCCCACTCTGCTCGCTGTGTCTGTGAAGTCCTGTAGACGCAATGGGGTGCACCTGACACTGCTTTCAGCCATCTGAGTACAGTTGACCAAAGCCCATAAGGTGCCAGCAGGCAGACCTAAGCGTGCTATTCACGAGCTAGACTTGCTGTCGAGTTGCAGCTGGATCTCAGCTAGGTCGTGCGTGAGCGCACGATTGGCTGGGTCCAGTTCCACCGCAGCCTCAAAATCGCCCTTGGCTGCAAGCGCGTCAGCAAATGTGAGTTTTTCACTCTCTGCTTCTTCAGTTGAAACAAGCCTGACCTACCTTCCACGAGTTGGCCAATCAATCGGAGGGCCGTACCGCGTCGGACGAGTGTGCGAACAACCCACTCACGGCGCTTGACCGAGCCCGGAGGTGGTCCGACGGAGAAGAAGGCGAGACCTTCGGCTCCTTGCAGCGAATCTGAGCCCCCTCGAAAGTCTTGCCGGAGCAGAGTGAGCGCCAAAGAACAGTCGCTCACGCACTTTTCGCCATCCTTCAGCATCAGGTAACACGCTGCACGGTTGGACAGGCAGGCAATGGACGCCGGATGCAGCTCGAGCGACTGGGTGTAGAGCGAAATTGCATGCGCCATGTCGCTCTCTCCAGTACGAACACACTTGTCGGCAGCTAGTTTCAGCTCGTGGGCTTTTTCCAGCGCCATTAGTTGCATAAAGTCATCTTTCAGTTGTTCGTTCTGCGCGTCCATGGTGACAGCGACACCATAGTCAGCCTTGCCGCTCGTAAACTGCTCTAGACGGCAGTAAGCCGTGCCTCGACGCACGAACAACTTCAGTTTGAGCCGAAACGAGCGAAGGTCACGGGCCTCACTGCCCTCTCGAGTGTCTGGTAGAAATGATAGCGCCTTGGAGCAGTCCGAGATGCATTCCTGTGGACCGTACCGTGCCATATCGATTAGATTTCGCCAACACAGTCAGCACTCACATTAAATCACCCACCTCAAACTGCGCTAGCTGGAGGTGGCAGGCAGCACGATTCGACAAGCATGCCGTAATTTGATCGGTTGCCTCAGTCGAAAGAAGGGCAAGGCTCTCTGAATATGCATTTGCAGCGCTGCGGAAGTCCCTAGCACGGAAGAAGTCGTCCCCTTTGGCTTTTAGCCACACAGCTAAAATATTCAAAGTGTTAGAACTCAATTGAATACCATGGACTGATTAGCGACAGATACATACGATCGCTCTCGCTGATGTCGTAGTCGCTCGAGCGACGCAGTCCCTTGTGAGACGATAAATGCTTGTGGTTCTTGATCAGCCAATCCTCCTCTTCTGCAGCCTTTGACTCGCGGGATGGCGTCGGAAACACGCGCGGGGTGAACTCAATCTCCGATTTTACGCAGGCGCGAGGCGGAGGCAGCTCAGCCGTCTCAAATTCCTCTTCTTCTTCTTGATCGTTCTGTTCATTGTGGCTGTTTGTATCGCTAACTTGGATATCATCTACTTGGTTACTCTCCTCTGTCTTCGACGCAGGTCTCACGGTTGATAAATCGAAGGTGCCGTCATCGCTGAGTTCGAGAACCTCAGCCTCCACCACTGCTTCCTCTTGGTTGCTATTTGAAATCCCGGGAAGTGGGGCGAACCTCACTGTCTTTTGCTTCTTCTCCATCGTAGACTTGCTATTTGGGTTGAAGATAGGGTGGATAATCGCAACACTCGCCTGGTCTTCGATTTGATTCCCCGTCGAGAGTTCGTGCTGATTATCCTTGTTGGTCGAAGAAGTCTTAGACGCTGCGTTTTTTGCGTGCATCTTCCTGAAAGATTCGTACAATTCACTCTGCAGATAACCGTAGTGTATGAGTGGCAACAACTATTCAGTACCTCCTCGAAAACCACTGACCTCTTCACGCTGCTTTTCCTCAGCCTTCAGGTCGCTAAGCAGCTGCCGGTTGGAATCATCCACGGCCATCTGTGCACGAAGTGTTTGCTTCTCTTCGGCGTATCGACGCTCCTGCTTCTTGGCGCGCAGTTCGGCTTCTCGCTGTGACTTGCGCTCCATTGACCCCTCCCGCCTCTGCCTTTTCTCGTTTTTGCCGCCCTTGAATTCCAGTTGCGGCCATACTTCTGCCTTCGCCTGTGCATGTGCAGTGGGTAGACTAGTTAGGAGTGCTGTCGAAGATACTGACTCAAATGGACAAGAAGACAGCACCTTTTGCAGCGAAATCCGCAGTGCACTCGACGCAGCGAGGCGCTTTACGACAGGGGATGCAACATCCACTTCCGCCCATAGATCGAGAAGCAGCACATACGGAGCCGCATTCACCTTCACAAGCAGATCGCTGACTGGAGCAAAGCAAGCCAAAACGATCCTCCGGGGTATTAGAGAGACTTTAGGATTCCAGAAGCGAGTGAGAGGCGAACAGACCGTAGATATCGGTCGATCGAAGCGAGGTGCCTGGCAAATAGACCTCGATCACAAGCTGCTGGGCGTCCTGCTCGAATGAGAAGCGTGGCGCGAGTGGCATATCAGTGAGCTTTCCTGGAGCAAAATGGCTCGGTGAGCCCAGCGGAGGTAGATCGAAAGTGTGGAAGGACGAGGGTGCCTCCTCAGGATCGCGAGCCAAGAGTCACCAAGATGGACTTTCACGTCCCAAGTAGCGTGACGAGCGACGACTCATCAGCACACGATAAGTGAGCCCACTCATTTCATTTACTAAAAAGGTCCGTCTGAGCTGCTGCTCTTTTTTGGTGGTGTTTCCGCTCTCAGGCACAACAGTGCCTGTGCCATCTGCTAAATCTCAGCAACATCGGTCTAACTTTTTTGTGCCGTGAAAGAATCCTGCGATGAACAGGTCAACAGCGTCTCGCCCTCTCCTCCTTGCTAGAGCTGAGCCTCCCATTGTCGGTGATCCCGACGGTGGATGCGCTGAGGATTCAGGAAGTGGTCGAGACACGTTGAACTGTGTGTGACACACTTGAGTTGCTTCAGGATCTTTTCCGACTAAACTTGGTCTTGCGGTTCTGGTGTAGCTCAGCTAGTAGCTGCGGGGTGGGTCGAGCGCTCTGATCCAACTGTGCAGCACGTGGATAACCTTGTTGGTCGCAACGTTCCGGTAATGGTGACGAACACACGAGGCGGAGCGCCGCTGCTTGACAGAGTCACCGCAGATGGCCGTAACCTTTGCGGGTCTACTGATTCCTTGCCCGCTGCTGCATGCCCGCCGGCACGCGTGGTTACCTCGACTTGGCTACTCCTTCGTGTTCAATCATCACTCTGCGGGCTTGTAAGGGGCAGCAGCTGGACTAAGTTACAAGGATCTGGTGGCTTGCCGCTTGGTATCGATCTGTGCCGGTGTTGCCAAGCAAAATGATGAAAAAACCGAGAGTTGTTGAAGTCAAAAGTTTACCATGTGTAAGTCGGAGTCTATCATTTTCATTTCAATACGAATCGTACAAGCAATTGGCGAGATTAGCGTCGAATGGCACGGCCCATTTCTTCGTCCATATCGTCGGGGTGAGGTCGGCCAAAGAGTTTCCACGACGGCGCGACCTTGAAGGCCGATGGTGTCGCTGACGAGTGCAGCGACGCTGAGATGAAATCTGAGCAGTACGCCAGCACTTTCGTAGCTCTTCCAGTTTCTTCTGGCACCAGAACGTCTGGCTGCGTGAGAAGACCCGCGGGATGCACTTGCTGTGGCAGTCTTTGTGATTGTTGTTTGTGCTGGGTGTGTTGGTTGGTTTGCTGCTGCATGTTATGCTTGTAAAACACCTCATGGGGCTGGAGCGAGAGTGGTGGCGTGCTATAACGCTGCTGCAGGGTCGGCATCGGCGGGCTGCAGCGCTTCGGCTGGTATCCGCCGGCCCACCGCTGCGGCTCCTGAGAAGCTGAACCAGCCGGAAGACGGCTTTGGTTCGCTTGCTTCACGGCTGGAGGCGGCACTTGGAAAGTCGGCAATGTCTGCAGCCGCTGCTCGGCCGCCACTCGCGCCATGTTGGCGTCCGCCAGTTGTGCTTCAAGCTCGCTCACGCGTTCCTCATGCACGCGAGCCAGCTCTGCGAGCTGGACACGCAGCGCGTGGTTTTCGTCGCGCAGCTTCCTGGCTGCAGGGCCATCCCATTCGCTGTGGGGCTTGCCAGAAAAGAATCGCGTGGCGTCCGCAGGGCTGCTGTGGTAGAGCTGCGGGCACCCAATCGAGTCGTCCCACTGGTTGTCGGAATTTTGCATTCGCTGCTCTTGCTGCTGGTAGCTTCGCGAGCCCGATCGGGGCGCGAAAACTGCTGGAGAGTTCGGTGTGGCCATGGTAGTCGCTCGAGCCGTTGGGCATGCAAATAGCCCGAGGCTGGAGGATGGATCGTGGAGCTGTGGGCTTGCGGCAGGCAGCTTGCAATTCGGGAATGGCGAGATCCTGTCGCAGGGCCCGAGCTCGACGCATTCGCGGTCCAGCACTCTATCTTTGGCCAGCCTCGCGCTGTCAGTGTTGCGTTGCAGTGCGCGCATGCGTGTCATTGTTGGGCATGGCTACATTTATAGATAGTCTAAGTTTAGGGCATGAGCTCTTGAAGGCGACGCTGTCGCGTGTCCTTGACAATCCGCTGAAGGCTCGGCTGCCGCAGGCCTGCCGTGGAGTGCAGACAGAGCTGCAGGAACCATGATATCGATAACTTGCATGGCCTTACCAGCGTGAGTCACTTGACCGTGAGTTGATGATACCCGCGGCACCTCCTCGCTGTCGTCGCGTCGTCAAGGTCCGGGCGAGTATCCGCCAATCAGCGCTCCCAGCCTCCGCTTTTCGGCCAGTCGCCGGTCGCCGCCACCTGCCGCACACCATAGGGTGGGCCATACATTCGCCCAGTCTGCCGAACCGGCGATGGCGACACGGGCTGTGCCGCGCCATTCCCAGGTCCGCCGCTCGCGCCCGAAGCC